>ML295909.1:2270-42489 GCA_005239495.1 Nicotiana undulata | reverse complement strand
TTATCGTTTAAGCGCCATAACTATTATGTATCGACCACAACCTATTTTACGATGAAACGTACAGAACCTCCCCTACTTATATGACTTCACACAAGTCAAAACAATAATCACCTAACAGCCCAAACAACATCAATAATAATCATATTGAGCCTCCCAAAACAGTCCACACACAACCTAATCACTTCACATATAAGACGACCACCGTAGTCGTGTCAAACGACCCGGAAATGTTACGACGAACGACCAGCCCACAATCCTACATATATATGGTGTTTCTCCACATCCTTCCTCCTCCAAAACTCCACAATACAGTATTAAAACACGCAGCCCAACAGCAACACAAAACAGTCCGCAAAATAGTCCGCTACAAGTGAATAACTCGAACTGACGGCTTCTGATCACCGTCCCGTGAGTTCTTAAAAGTATAAAACTAATTACCTTGAATTTACAGCAAANCTTCCGATCACCGTCCCGTGAGTTCTTAAAAGTATAAAACTAATTACCTTGAATTTACAGCAAACAAATGGATGAAATAGAGCATTAAAATCACCTTAATTGCTGGGTAACTCAGCCCTTATCTTGGTTCTTCAAACTCTAGGGTTTACCCCCAATTTGAACTTGAAAGAGAGGGAAAATCAATTAGGGTTTGTGGGTGATTTTTGGGAGGAAGTTTGCAGGGGTTTAGGTCTGGTTATTTGTGAGTTATAATGGGGTATATACTGCAGTAGATAAGCCTTTTAATGGGCTTTGTGGCTGACCCGAAATTGCCTCTTTTTGGGCTATCATTTAACCAAGTAGGTGACCCACCTACTTGTCACCTAGCAGCTTGTGCAGTCTCGCAAAAATGTCTATATCTCTCTACTCCGATGTCGTATTGATAAACGGTATAATGAGTTGTAAACTAGACTCATAGATCTTCAATTTGATGGGTAGATCACCCTGTAATTCATAGTAGATTTGGAGAAAAGCTTAATAACATTTGACCTAAAGTTTAAGTAACACTATGAACCTAAGTTGCGACAACTCTTGTCGACTTTTGTTTGATAACTCGTTTGACTTCAAGACTATGATACGGATATTATATGATTCAAATACCTTAAAACATGTCCTCTTGAGAATATCAAGCACCCTTAGGTTTATCCAAAAATACGAGTTACAACATCCTCGATTCACTTAACTTCTAATACGTTTTAATCACTCTTTTACACTCTTGTATCATTTAAGATCAATAGAATTAACTTCTTTATCATCTCAAAGAAAATTTCTTCTCCTGTTTATGTCGATTAACTTATGGCATGAGCCAACATACGTGAATATGGGTCCTTATAATTTAATTAACTATATTCTCACCCTAAAGTACATGTTATAACATTCCAAACTCGTCGACTTTTGATGAAACTTATTCTCTTCAGTTGGTTTAGCTTCTAAGCTTTCCAACCCTCTTGGCACTCGTTATTCATGATCTTAAATATTTGTAACCTCAAATGTAATATGATTAACTTACTTTATATTCCATCAAATATAATATTATTCGTGAGCTTACATCAATTAACTTACGATGTACTCTCATGTACGAAAACATGGGGTGTAACAGACCCGATCCGTCGTTACGTAAAAACCTGCAGTATAATTGTTGTTATTGACTTGATATAGATTTTTTATACTGTAATTGATGTAGTAGAGTTTATAGGCTTGAAATCGAATGGTTGTAGTGAGAATTCAGTCAATTAGCCTTTTAAAATAGCCTTAAAAAGGGAAAAGTCAACTAAGAATTGACTTATTAGTAAACGACCTCGGAATGCGGATTTTATGGTTCGAATAGATTCGTTAGGTGATTTGGGACTTAGGAGTATGTTCAGAACAATTTTGTGATGTCCGATGTAGAATTAGGCTTGAATTGGCGAAAGTTAGTTTTTGGTGATTTCTGGTCGGCAGTGAAAAATAGGCTATCGGGGTCAAAATGGAATTCCGACAGTTGGAACAGATTCGTAATGTCATTTTGGACTTGTCCGCAAAATTTCAGGTCAATCAGAGTTGATTTGGATAATTTCGGCATCATTGGTGAATTTTTAGAAATTTCAAAGTTCTTAGGTTTGAATTCGATGTAATTTTGGTGTTTTGATGTTGGTTTTGGTGTTTCGAGAGTGCAAATAAGTTCGAATGATGTTATGGGATGTGTTGGTATATTTTGTTGGGGTCTCGAGGGGCTCGGGATTGATTTCGTATGGTTAACGGGCACTTTTGGACTTAGGAGAAATGCTGGTTTTGTGGTGTTAGTGCAGCAGGGATTTGTTCACCGCGATCGCGAGGAATGGTCCGCGATCGCGTAAGGTTAAAGGAAGTCAGAGGAAATTTGTGCATCGCGATCGCGAAAGTGAGGGTGCGATCGCGTAAGGTGAGTGGCTTAAGCAGTGCGATCGTGTGGACTTGATCGCGATCCCGTAAGGTCCGTCAGGCGCGTGGGGGGTGAGGTCAAACGTTCTTCGCGATCGCGTGAGAATGGCTGTGATCCCGTAGGTTGAGGCTGTATTGAACCGCGATCGCGTGAGCTGTGTTGCGATCGTGGAGGTCTAGGGGATTGGTCAGTGCGATCGCAGGGCTAAGGCTGCGATCGCGGAGAGCAAATCACTGGGCAGATAAATAATAAACCCTCTGCGACTTAAACCCTCTTTTACACCATTGTTAAGCGGAGGAATGCTTTTTGGACGAATTTTGAAGGAGAAAATCAGTGGGTAGCACAGAGGTAAGTAATTTGATTATTAAAACTCGTTTATGGGTGATTATAGACCATAATCCCAACCTTTAATTCATGAAAAATAGTAGAAAAATAGGATTTTGGTGCATGAGATTATGAGACCTTCAAGGGTCGATTTGAGGGGTCAAACGAACTCCGATTTTTGTGTTCTTTATATGTACAGAATGGTGAGAAGATGAAGAACACTTTTCTGTAAAAATATCTGAGTTTCAGGATGCAGGCCTGGGGGTCAGGTTTTGCCCGGTTTCGGATTTTTGAGTAAATTTGATATCTTTCAATTGGAAATTTTTCCTTAAGCATATATTGAAGATAAAAATCTGAACTTGGTAGATTTGGATCCTTCGGAGGTTGATTTGAGAGGCAAGCGCATTGCGGAATAATTCCGGGCCAGTTTTGAGGTAAGTAATGTCGTTAAATCTTGTCCTGAGGGTATGAAACCCCAAGCTATGCACCCTTTCACGGGTTTTAGAATACAAAGATTGAAACTTTTGAGATATATTTCCTATTTAGGAAACTATGGAGTTGCGAAACCAATATCTAAGCTTATGCTTAATTATTATTTATATATTATGATATGTTCTGGGCTGTAATCCATGTTTGGAGCCTAGTGCCGATCTGTTTACCTCTTGGGGGTTGCGTTTACTATATTTTCCTCACTGATATGCTATAATGTTACACTCAATCTTTCCTGATGAAATATTTTGACACTCAAATTATTTTGATATTATTTATTGAAAAATGAAACACTGTTTTGGGTCAAGAACCCGATATGTTTATGGCCTACGGGCAAATTGAGAGTGTCTGACTGAGTGAGGATTTCAGGCCTATATTGTGAGGAGGCTTCCAGGCCTTATGAGAGAGGTGAGGAGGCTTCCAGGCCTTATGAGAGAGGTAAGAAGGCTTCCAGGCCTTATGAGAGACGTGAGAAGGCTTTCAGGCCTTATGAGAGAGGTGAGTAGGCTTCCAGGCCTTAGAGAGGTGAGAAGGCTTCCAGGCATTATGAGAGAGGTGAGGAGGCTTCCAGGCCTTATGTTATTATTGCGCTTAGGCTGTAGGAGCCCCTCCGGAGTCTGTACACACCCCCAGTGAGCACCGGTACCGATTGAGTGATGATGCTTGCCCGCGGGGCTGATAGTGAGTGATGAATTATACTGAGTGATTGGGGGAATGCCTGAGGGAAACTATTATGGGCAATGATTTTGGCATGAGGGGCAGTTTTATGAAGATTTTTACTAAGCTTTCGAACTATGATTTACTTCGTTTTCAAACTGGCTTTTACTGAGGATTTCACTGAGATATATTGATATTTACTTGTTCTCAAAGGTTTTCTGGAAATTGATTTCGAACTTATGAAATTGCTGAATACTACTTGGTGACTTGATGTTTACTGGTTGTTGTGAAATGGTGTATCTGTTTGTGTGCTTTATATTTCTCAGACTGTGATTTCTTTTCGTTATTACTCAGTTGGCGTACTCATAAAGACTCCATGTGCCTCTGTGCACAGATCCAGGTACTAGCTCGCAGCAGTAGCTGACGCAGGTTCGATAGCAGCATTTCACGGGATTTCGACGTAGTTGTCCAGCGTCCACAACTTCTCCATTTCCCTTCCTTATTTAGTCTTAGCATTCGATTCAGAGACTTATATTATAGTTTTTAGCAGAGTTATATTTATTTATTCTTAGATGCTCATGTCTATTGACTCCAGTTCTTGGGAGGTTGTTTAGAATATTATGGGGACGCTAAGACTTATTTATATAAATTTTCCTATGGTTGTTTGATTATTATTAATTGTGAAGTGTTATGATTGAACAAAAGCGTAGTAGAGTGATGGTTGGCTAGCCTAGTTCCACGATATGCGCCATCACGGCCTGTTAGAATTTGGGGGTCGTGACATCAGCCCGCCGTTAGTGGTGCCTCCTCTTCATCTCTTCAGCAGTTTTGGTGAGCCCCACTCCTTCTCGGGGCCGTGTGTGGATTATACCATTCTTCTTTTGCTTATGTTATAAAATGTATAGCCGGGGCCTTGTTTCCGGCGAGTTTATGTAAAACTCCTAGAACTCTTAGATGCTCTGTAGACACTGTGTGGGTTGTATATACATATATATCTATTTTGGGCGATATTTTTATTCACTCGTAAATTTGGATCGTAAATAAAAAATGTTGTCTGTAACTTGTATGTTTTGCATCATCTATTGTTGAAAGTTAAAAGAGGAAAAATGGAATCATGTTGTAAATTGTACTTTGAATCTAGATTGTCTAACTCACATGGAATAATGAAAGTTATGAACACGGGGAAATACGTTGGGTAGGAAAGGCAATCCAAGTCCGCTTGACTGGGTTCATCGTGTCAGGCGCCGGTCTCCTCCCTTGATTTTAGGGCATGACAAACATGGTATCAGAGCCTAAGGTTTTAAAGGTGTCCTAGGATGTCTCGGAGCCGTGTCTAGTAGAGCCCTTCTTATCGGTGTGTTGTCGACCACATTTATAATTAGGGGGATGCATGGACATTTAGGACTGCTGCCATGTATGGGGTGCTGCACCAACAGGATTGCGCCTCTCATAAGACTCCCACTAAGTAAAAGCATCCCCTGAAAACTGGAAGGTAGATAACGAGACCCCACTGGAATAATGAAAGTTATGAACACGGGGAAATACGTTGGGTAGGAAAGGCAATCCAAGTTTGCTTGACTGGGTTCATCGTGTCAGGCGCCGGTCTCCTCCCTTGATTATAGGGCATGACAAACATGGTATCAGAGCCTAAGGTTTTAAAGGTGTCCTAGGATGTCTCAGAGCCGTGTCTAGTAGAGCCCTTCTTATCGGTGTGTTGTCGACCACATTTATAAATAGGGGGCAGCATGGACATTTAGGACTGCTGCCATGTATGGGGTGCTGCACCAACAGGAGTGCTCCTCTCATAAGACTCCCACCAAGTAAAAGCATCCCCTGAAAACTGGAAGGTAGCAAACGAGACCCCACTGGTCTCCAGTATCCCTGCAGTACGAAGCATCCTCTGACACTTGTCCAAGAAACCCTAAGCATCGTTGCCCTTGGCACAACTGATTGTCGGAGGCTGAAGTCTACTAAATCTCTCCAACCTGTGCTGCTCTTCATCAAGCATGGATGGAACGATAAAATCTTGAGCTGGGGTAACCTGCTCAGGTGTCCAGGTAGCTGGAGTCTGAGTGCCTTCCCCGGCCTGAGATGTAGCGGCAATAGTAGAAATAGCGACTTCCTGAGCAAGACTGGTGCACATAGTCAAAATCTGAGTAAGAGTCTCCTGAAGACCCGAAATCACAATGGGCACTGTCGGTGTGTGAGCCTGTCCTGCTGGCACATATGCGACAGGGATCTGATCCTGAACAATAGGTGGGTCTGCGGGTACTGCCCTGGCTGCTGCACGGGCTGCACCCCAACCTCTACCACGGCCTCGACCTCTCGCTAGTCTAGCTGTTGTCTGGTCAACCTGATCGGTAGTGCGTTTCCTCACCATCTATGAGAGAATGAAACAAGAAAAGTTTAGATTTTCAGAATCAACAGATTCACACGACATAATTCAAGAATGTGAGATTTTACCTAAGGGTTATATAGCCTCTCGAAGATAAGTACAGACGTCTCCGTACCGGCCGCAAGACTCTACTAAACCTTCTCATGACCGTTGAGTCCTTTGTAACCTAGGCTCCGATACCAACTTTTCCCGACCCCAAAATCAATAACGGTCGTGATGGCGCCTATTGTGAAACTAGGCTAGCCAATATATCTCAATTGACAAATAACACTTTCCGTTTAAACTATAAATTATTATATTCTATTAAAGTTCCCCTTTTTAAAGCATGTTCAACCCTAATAATAATGAAATGATCAAGTCTAACCATGGCCCCAACATCCGAAGTCAACTGTCATGAGCATCTAAAAGAGTAAATACACTGTATGATATCATTTCTTTGCTAATACAAGTCCAGAAAATAAGAGAAATCAATAGACTAGGAAAGGAAAAAGGCACGTTGTGGACGCCAAACACATGGAAGTCAACTAGCGCTCTGACCCGGTACCTGGATCTGCACATAAGGCGTAGGGAGTAATGTGAGTATGACAACTCAGTAAGTAACAACCATAACTAAAGACCTGAGTGCAGTTATGAGCATTTAAACTCTATAATTTCGAAAAGTAAGTGCCAGTGAAGGTAAATAGAACAAATCAAGAATCCTCATTTACCGACTATTTAACCAAACTTCAGTTGTTTTCCGTTCAAACTTGTATAAAACATTAGTTCAATATTTATCAAAGAGGCTCGGTGTAAACAAGAGTAAAACATAATGGTTTCACAAATAATAACCTCTCAAGCACAGTGTCACTCGATAATAAGGCCTCTCAGTCACTCGTGGCTCCACTATCGTAGGTCAACGGTCACACTCAGCACTCTCACTCAACATGTAACATATATATATATATATATATATATATATATATATATATATATATATATATATATATATATATATATATATATATAAAACTGCTGTGGCATGCAGTCCGATCCACATAATATCCGTTGCAGCGTGCAACACGATCCAAATAATAGACGACTGCGCTCACTGGGGTGTACAAACTTTTGGAGGGGCTCCTGCAGCCCAAGCGCTATATCGCTCCGGCGTGCAGCCCTATCCAATATACATATCGTTGCAGCGTGCAGACCGATCCATATACCTTGCCGCGGCGTGCAGCCCGATCCATATACCTTGCTGCGGCGTGCAACCCAATCCATAACTAACCTCACAAACTTGGCTCTTGGCCTCACTCAGTCATCCTCACAAGCCACTCGGGAAACTCATCACAATTCACGGGGACTCAGCCCAACTCATCACAACTACATGGACTCAGCCCAAAATATCTCTCAATATTCTAAAAATAGAGTGAAAAACAGTAATAAACAGTGAACATGTATAAAACATGACTGAGTTCATATTTTCTATCAAAATAGTGTGAGAATAGTGGGAAACATACCCTTGAGGGTCTAAAAAGGTCAGCACAAGGCCCCAAACATGGCATACAACCCATAATAAGGTATAAATCTCTAAAGTACAGGTTGTCATATGATCTCAAATCAAACACGCGGCTTAATACTCACTACGGGACGGACCAAGTCACAATCCATATCAATGCTCGCCCACACGCTCATCAGCTAGCATGCGCGCCACCTCATATATCAAAATAATACGAATTACCAAGCTTCATACCCTCAGGTCTAGATTTACAATCGTTACTTACCTCAAACCGAGCCGAATACTACTCTGCGATGCTCTTGCCCCTCGAATCGGCAACTGATCGCTCCGAATTTAACCAAAATCAGATTAATATTATCAATATATGTTAGGGAGACGAAACCCATTCGAATATTATCAAAATTAAGCACAAATCCCGAAATTGGCAAAACCCTGGGCCCACGTCTCAAAATTCGATGAAAATCACAAAACTAGAATCCTTATCCTCCCCCGAGTCTACCCATATAAAATACATCAAAATCCAACCACAAATGACCCCTCAATTCCTCAATTCAAAGTCTCTAATAACAAACCCTAGTTACCCAATATTTGCTACTAATTTCCCATAAATTTCACCCCTAATAAGTCCAATAATCACATATATATTAGTTTTCAGTCCAAAAGTCTTACCTCCACGAAGAACCCTCGAATTTACTCTTTAAGCCCCTTAAAAAAGCTTCAAACTCGTGTAAACATGGTGGAAGAATGACCAAAATCCGCTAAGGGTCTTATTTATATATTCTGCCTAGCGATGATCGCACCTGCAGTCCATTTATCGCACCTGCGGACCCGCACCTGCGCATTTCACTTAAAGGACCAATTCCCGCACCTGCGACCGACCCATCATCCTCATATGTGGTCCCTTAGCATCCCAACAAAATTTGCATCTGCAACCCCTAGTCCACTTCAGCGAATTCCCACCTGCGGTCTCCTATTTGCAAGTGCGGAAACACCAGAAAGCTTCACACCAGCAACTCCAAAATGCAAAAAATCATGTCGATACCCATCCAAACTCAACCCGAGGCCCTCTGGACATCAACCAAAAGCACCAACAAGTCATAAATGATCACCCGGACTTAGTCGAACCCTCGGAACACCCACAATAACATCAAAATGTCAATTCAACCAATGATTCAAGCCTAGGGATCTTCAATCTTTCGAAAATCACCAACGATGCCGAAATTATCCAAAACACGTATGAATGACATAAAAATTTGCACACACATCCAAAATGACACTACGAACCTGTTTCCACATTAGGAATTCCATTCTGACCCCGATAGCAAATTTTCCATTGCCAACCAAAAATCGCCAAAAGCTCAATTTCACCAATTCAAGCCTAATTCTACTTCGGAAATTAAAACAACATTCCAGACACACTCCTAGTCCTAAATCACTGCCATAAAATCCACTTTCCGAGGTCGTTTACCTAATAGTCAACTCTTGGTTGACTTTTCTAACCTTAAGATTAATTTAAGAGACTAAGTGTCTCATTTTTCACCACGACCACTCCGAACCCGAACCAACCGAACCGACACAACATAAATAGGTTATACAACATCTGATAAAGCAAAAATAGTGGGAAAGAGGATAATCTCACGGAACGACCGGCCGGGTCATTACACGCATATCCATAACGGTAACTACAAAGCATGTCTAACCTTTAATGCTCTGATATCGCTTTGGAACAGTAACTAAAGCCCGTTTATCATTCATTTCTTCGATATCGCATCAGAACGGTAACTACAATGCCCGTTTTACATTAAATTCTTTCCACCCATCCTCAACTCCTCTTGACTTGATTCTCATTTTAACGAGATACGTAGGAAACCTTCGGGTTCGGTCTCATTTGTTCAGAAATCACAATAAAATAATTAATTGATTAACTAAAAAATTCTAACATAAAATCAGCATATTGACCCTATTGGAACCAACACAGTTAGGAGTGTACATGAGAAAGAGCAAGTGTTTAAGTGTTATGATGGAGAGGATCAGGTTCGGGTAAACCCTAAAATCTTTGGTACTTCTTAATGTTGACTTAGTAACACTTGAAAGTCCTCATGCTTACAGTTAAGGTAAAAACAAAGCCCACCTCATCGTTTCATGTGTATTATGTGGTGAGCCTAGATTAAAATTCATTGCATTGAACTTTAGATCTAGAACTTGACCCGAACGTTTGTTGAGGTGAAATCCCGAGTGACACTTGGTTTAAGAAAGGATCGTAGGTCTTCTTTGACACGTTTGAGCCTTTCAAGCCTACATATTGACATCTATCTTTTAAAGACCCGATCGATAATTTTATTTTTTAGATCTTATTCCCCTAATTAAGACTCCCCCTACGCGCCATTACTGTTTATGACTTGCGGGGATGGTTGGTTTGGGTTTGGAAGGGTTCGAGTTGAAATCAAAACACTTAGTTCCTTAATAGTGGCAATAACGGTCAACTTTGACTTGAGTCAACATTTTGGGTAAACGACCTCGGCATTTGAATTTGATGGTCCTAATAGGTTCATATGATGATTTTTGACTTGGGCGCGTGTTCGGATCAGGTTTCATATGACCCGGGAGCGTTTTAGCGCTTAATGTTGTAAGTTGGCGCATTGAAGGTTTTCAAGTTCTTTAAGTTTATTTATGAGTAGGATTTGATGTTATCGAGGTCCGTTTGGGATTCCGAGCCTGTAAATAGTTTCGTATGGTGATTTATGACTTGTACAAAAACTTTAGTGTCATTCAAAGTAGTTTAAATATGATTCGGCGCGTTCAAGTAAGTTGGAAAAACTTGAAGTTCATAAGTTGATTCGTTCTGGTTTTAGAGGGAGATTCTTAGTTTTGATGTTATTTTATGCGTTATGAGGGTTTGAGTGAGGCCGATTTATTTTTACGAACTTGTTGGTATGTGTTATCGAGACCTGGGGGCCCCTATGTAGGACTGGGTGGGTCAACGGAGCTTGAATGCTCTTCGGAGAAGAGCTGAAGGTGGCAGGCATCTGGTGCTTTCGCACCTCTGATGAGAATGACCGAAGTTGCTGTGCCTGGTTTGCAGAAGAAGAATGAAGGGGGAGTCAGCAAGGTCTGCAGAAGCAAAGCATTTTCGTAGAAGCAAACTCGCTTGTGGGATGAAGGGGTACGCAGATACGGAGAGAGGCAACCTGGCCATGGTCGCATGTGCGCGAGGCGAGCCGCATAAGTGGGCTCGCAGATGCGGGACTTGGCCGCAAGTGCGGTTGGTCGTGGGTCGTGCGTGTTATGCAGATGCGGGCAATGGACCACAAGAGTGGTCCCACAGAAGCAGAGATTCTTGTGCAGGTGTGAAAAAATTGTTGGGCACAAGAAGTGCATTTAAGTAGAGACTTAGGCTCATTTCTTCATTTCTCTCACTTCGAGGTAAGTGATTTCTATACAATATGAGTTTAAAACATGCATTATGGGTGGATTTGAACATAATACTTGTGGAAATTATAAGTTTTGTGGAACATCCTAGGTTTTGATAAAAATGGTATTAGACCACGAAAATTATTATGGAATTGAGTAGAGATTATATATTACGGTTCGTGAGGTGATGCCGGAGGTGAGTTTTAGGAATCTTCCAATTTTGATTAGGTAATTACTCTTATAGCTAAAATATGAACTTTTGAGTTTATGTTGATTAAATTATATAATATTTGGCTAGTTACGGATTGTTCGGCACCGACTTTAGGGTTTTAGAGTGATTTGTGGACCGAAAAGTGAACTTGGGAATAAGGTAAGTCTCTTGCCGAACCTTGTAAGAGGTAATTTACCCCATAAGTATTTTAAATTACTCTTTGCTATCACCGCGCCCTGTTTTCTTGCGAGAGCAGGCTTTGAACTGTGAAAACTCTTTTAAAGGAGGCATTATAAGATAAGAGTCACCACCTAACAATTTTCAAGGTGCGTTAGGGAACCTATTTACAAATAACTCTATTTGACTAGTCTGTGTCACCAAAGATCTGGTAAGGGCTCAAATTACCTCAAAGAGAAGGTGTTAGGTACTCTTCGAGGTCCACAATTGTGGGTCCCGATGAATTTTAAACTATGCAGATTATGTAATTAAGCTAGGTGATCAAATAAACAAAGGAAAATATAGAAGTCGAAGAATCTTATCATAACATATGAGAATCGGTATAAATTCTTATTGATCACAAGGATACAACAACATTGGTATATGTTAGATGACTAAGTGTAAATAACAAGTATATATAGAAAAAAAGGGTCCTAAGTTTCTTAGCCTTAAGGATCACCTAGTGCAATATAAATAATACTTCGCAACTTCCTTAAGGTAGGGGTTGCTTGTCGCGCCCCCTTTTCCTCGTGAAATCAGGTTTCGACATTTATGGGACAAGTCCTATAATTGGGATTGGTACGGAATTGGAAGAGTCGCCACCTTACGGATTAAGGTGCGTTAGGGCACCTAGAGCAGTTAACTCATAGAACCAGTTTACACCACCAGAGATCGGGTAAGGGGTAAAATTACCTTGAGGTGAAGGTGTTAGACACCCCTCGAGGTACACAACAGTGGGTCCCAGCAAAACTTAAATTAAGCGAGTTAGTCTACAAAGGAAGAAAACAATTTGAGACAAATACGATATTCAATTTATTTTGAACAAGAGTATGAGGGGGGGGGGGGTTTCCTATTTTTTTTAGCCTATAGGACCATTCCATGCATTACTTTGTAACTTCCCCAAGTTGGGGTGCTACTCATAGCATTTGCGCACGGTCTATCATCTCCTTACAACCCAATTACTATCTTTAAGTTGTTACATAAGTGTTGTAGTAGTTTCTATCTCGTTCGTTATGCGTGCACTACCTGTCCCTTACCGACGACCCTAGAGGTATTAGGACCTCTATTTTGGGATAGTTCTAGACCAATCTATGTTACTTAAAAATGTGAAATCTAGGCGACAAACAAAACCAATAGGACTTTCATATAAAGAACAAGTATGGGCTCACATTGACCTCCACAATAAGCACCAAAAGCACGCAATTGAGTCAGCAAACTTTGCTAACTTTAGAATCCTTTAGGCAGGATATCTATGTGAGCAGAAATAGAATGTAAAGACAGTTTTATTAAAGCGAGCATTGGGACCTATTTGTTTGCCTACTGATTTTATTCAACATGAATATGCGCAGTTCAGGTAGTAATATGTCACAATTTTAAACCCATAATCAATAGTAAGCCCTACAGATATATTGCCTAAGTGATGGACAATATCGATTGAATTCAGAATTGATCAACATAATCCTATATTCATGATTTCTACGAGCTTATTAATTATAAACCTATAAACATGGTTTCTAAGTGTAGCACTGATTTTAACTTATAAAGACAAGTTTTTATTCCTTTTCAAATCCTATAGGCATGTTTTCTAATTTCTGAATTAATTTAAAACTTATAGGCAGGATTTCTAAGTTTGAAACTGATTTTTAGTCCTATAGGCATGATATCTATCGATTTAAACCCTATAAGCATGATTTCTAGGTTTGAAATTTATTTTTCTCGTCCCATAGGCATGATATCTATCGATTAAAACCATATAAGCATGATCTCTAGGTTTGAAACTGATCTTTTGGTCATATATGCATGATATCTATTAACTGTATATGGGCAGGAATTAAACTGATTGTCAGGAAGGATAATGATCTCAAACAAACAAGGTCCTACATGCATGATTACTAATGCACATTTGTTGAAAATATGATAGACCCTATGAACAAGATTTCGAATGCAGAATTAAACGACAAGTCCTATAAGAAATATCTCTAGCATGCAAATGTGAAACACATAATCAAAATAATCAGGAAAATCCTATAGGCAGGATCTCTAAATACAGTATAGTACTCACATAATTCAATCAGCATAATTAAATCCTATAGGCAAGATTTTTATCCAGTTTTAACAAAAGATATAAGAAATCCCCCCTGCTTTTACTAATTAACCCCAAATCTAATATTACAACCCAGAATATCGAATGAATTACATAAAGGTAATAGTTACACTATATGTAGCCTTCATAGGCCCAAATAAACATAGGAACTAGGCCTTCCAACATAAGAGCTTTGAAGCATAACAATGATCCATCCGTGGCACATTAAAAATCAAGCTTCCAGTGTGTCAAAGTTCCCAAGGGCCTCAGGGACCTAGGGCAATGTTCACGCCATAACCACATTCAGAAGATAATTCATAAAAGACTGAAAAAACCAGTCCAAATGTGCCAGAGTTCAAAGGAGTCTCATGGACCCTAGGCAATGCTCACACTGGGGCGGTTGAGAACCTAAATGAATAGAGTAGGGGTTTTAAAACCAGTACATAATGGAAAAGGGGCAGATTTCAAAATAATTCAATTTCAGAAAAAAGAAAGTTAAGAACGTAAAGTTGTAGGCAGACTGTACCAAGAAGCAAACAAGGTTCATGTTCAACATATAGTTTAAATATGATGATATCTGATTAAGATAGATACTCATGCTACTATTTTAAATAGTCACGGCATAAACACAGAAGCCATTAGGCAGAAACATTTGAATTAAATAGATAATATATAAAAGTTAAACATATTTGATTACATGCTTAGAGTGTCTTGCGAAGTTCAGAACAAGAAACATACTACACTTGAAACTAACTTAGGAAAGGATTCACATTATTTGAAATAACTTAGTCTTAAGTTAACAGTATTATCAAATTGTCATATAAAGGACAGGAGCATTCTAATAATTGAGACATGCTAGTCAAACAAAGCATAAGGAATTAAATTGCAAAGGTTAGAGCATACCAGTTGAGAAAAAAGCAAGTAAGGGTGCAATAGTATTTAAATTCCAAAGTAATTTGGCATTGGCTTTCAACCGGGCAAACAATAGCCACTTAGTACAGAAATCAGAACAAGAGAGAACAAAGAGAGCTTAAGTTTTTTGTGAGAATAGCATGATCAGAGTATGTCTTAAAGGGAATGAGGAAGGGTTTAAATAATATTCAATGAGGTAGACAAATAAGGTATTGAATCAACTCTACACAAATAAGGCATGAGAATAACTTAAAAAGCAATTAGAGTCGGCTTCATTCAATTAACAGGATATAATAGCATAAATTCAGGCTATTACCACTTAATTTAGGGAAAGCATTATATGGAATCAACCAATAGTCAAGTACTAGATCAAATAAGGTAAAGAAAGTTTTCCAGATTCAATTTTAAGTCGGCTTCAATTAACAGAAAATAAAAATCACCCCAGTACTATTATGGTTAAGGAAAGTGTTATACAGAGTCAATCAAATAGTCAAGACACCGGATCAAATAAGGCAAGAACAAGTAAATCGAGATAAGGAAATACCAGTACTAAGGGAAAGACTAATTTCAAACTCTAATTTTGGGGTAAGTAAAATCAATTAGCAATTAATGCCAAAGTTAAAGACAAGTAGGCAGGAACATTAAAAGAAATAATTAAATAATCGAAACCCTAAAAAATAATAGACAGAAATATAAAGAGATATAGATGGAATTAATTAAAAGAAATAAAATGTTATGCCCCACAATATTACGACGATGTTACGTCCTATAGTATTACATTACAATGATGTTACGCTTCGCAGTATTAAATTACGATGATGTTTCACCCTGTGGTATTGTACGTTGAATCTGTCGTAAGGTAATTAACATCAGCCCAAGGAAAAGATTATTTGGAGATTATAAGGATTATGCTATTTCAAACAAGTGATGAGTAAATTTGTGAAGGTGAGAGGGTAAGAAAATTAAAGCAAATGAATTCCGTTGAAATTTGGCATTTCGGGATAAAATACGACCCGAGCTAAAATACCCGATATTTATGCACTAGTACCATACAACGTACCACATGACAATGATAGTAAGGTGTATAAGGTATGTAAAAGTGAGTAGTATTTTAAGTAATTAAAGACAATTCTTAATTATGCGGGCAATTGATTAATTATCGGGTAGCGGGATATTACCTAATTAATTAATTTATTGGATAATGCTTAAATCCCCCAACAAGGGAACTACCTGGCATATTTTGGCTTAGGAAAATGGTGACTCGTGCCTTTATTAAAATAGGTGGCAAGAATTGAGATATGAGACTTGGCAAAGCCTTAAGGAAGGGACTCTTATTATATGTCCCATCTCAGCAGATTCCATCATATTTTCGTAGTTACAATTATTTTATCTTTCCACGTTGGGGTCATTCTTATTTTCAGATTGTAAGTTAGTTCCAAGGTATTGACTTGGTAGTAGACAGTCCATGAACATCTCATGGCCTCAATCTTATAGCTTGCCATTTAACTAGCAGAAAGTGCTAAAAGCTAAGATTGATGCGTATGTGAGTGGAAGTTACAATTGTGATTCTCCATTCTTGAGTTACTTTGATATGCAGAAATTTTCACTCTTATTACTATGACTTGTATCCAATTTTGGATCGTTTGAATGAATAATTGGTGGAAGATGAGAAAGAAAATTGGATTAGCTCAATTGTAAGGCTTTTTATTTACTGGATTGCCTACTTAGTGGTGCTGGATATCATCTTTAAGGATCACGAAGATAGAAGTACCGCAAGCGATAAGAAGACTGACAAAAAAGAATTATGAAAATAACCAAGAAATAAGTAAACAGGCATATAAGAGAATGAAAAAAAGACTTGCTCCGAAAATACTATCTCCAGGTATGTTAAGGCTAAACCCTTCTTTCATTTTGGCATGATCCCGTAATTTCATGAGTTTGATAACGAGATATACAGAAAAATTCCTGAAATTTGTGTACATTTTCTAGTCTCATAAGTTACAATATTCTCCCTTATCGGGACTTCGTATTCAATTGAGTATTGTCTTCTTCCAGTCAAGAGATGAGAGAATCTATATATACAATATTACATTATTTGCATTACCATCGAGCTATAATCGATGGGCAGACCCCTATTGGGCAACCTCTGATCAGATGGTAGGTTATATATCGAACCTACTGTGTCCGAGAACCTATGAACGGGCCTAGTTGGTTGAGATACAGAGCCTAGTATGGCCGAGCGCCTATGAGAGAGCCTACTACGGCACATCTGTTATATATATATATATATATATATATATATATATATATATATATATATATATATATATATATATATATATATATATATATCAAGCCTTATAGGGTCGGACAACTATTTTACTTATTATATTGAGAGAATTGAGTCAGTATCAGCATGTACGCATACCATCAGATTATCTTTGACTTCCAGCTACCTGCAGTTTCTATATTATCAGTTTAGTTTCAGCTTTTCGTATATTGCCTTACATACTCAGTACATTATTCGTACTGACGTCCTTTTGGTGGGGATGCAACATTCATGCCTGTAGGTATAGATAATCAGTTTGACAAGCCCTCATAGTAGAAGAGATTGGCATTCATCGAAGGATCGGTAGGACTCCACCTCATTCGGAGTGCTGCCGAGTCTATGAGTCATCGTGTCAAAGTTTTGCTACAGACTTATGGGTAGGCCGGTACCCTGTCCAATTTGATGTCAAATAATCTTAGAGGCTTTGTAGACACAGGTTCATTTTGTACAGTATGTCAGAGGTCTTGACGACCCATATATATTCATGTTTTAAGAAAAATGATTTATTTATACAACATTTTCCCATTTATAGTTATACATTATGAGTTGTGGCCATGTTTGCACATGATAGTTGTAGAAGAAAAAAAAGAGTTATAGAGAGGTTAGCTCGAGCCAGTTCGGCACCGGGTGCCAGCCATGCCTCCCAAGGTTTGGGGCGTGAAAAAGTGGTATCAGAGCAGTTCAATCCTAGAGAGTCTACAAGCCGTGTCTAGTAGTGTCTTGTTTATGGGTGTGTATGACTGTCACTCTTTCTTCTTATTCTAGATCGTGTGGTAGAGCTCACTTATAAGAATTTAAGTTCTGAACTTCTATTTCATTCGTAATAAGACGATGTCTACTTCATAAAGAGGATCGATAAGAGATATAGCCGTGGAAGTATTGAATTAGAGGAACTCGAGTTTGCATCATTTTTATGGTGGATAAATGTTAGTGTTTCAGCAGAACATGTGTACCTTACGTGTAAGCTTCTTTATAAGGATCCTTAAGGCAAAAATATCTATCCACATCTATGGTGAAAGGAAATAAGAAATTCAGAAGATAGATACAAGCATCAACAAGTAAAAGGAGCACGATGAGAAGGGTACGAGGTACCCAGTTAATGAAGATTATCGGGTTTTTTCAACTCTGGCAGAAAAGTATTAGCATTGTGACTTACCTTAAATAGTAACAGATGTATGTACCATTGGCCACACCCATCTCAGTTATACCCTATTGGGGGCTAGCATGTGTAGTTTAAGAAAAGGACAGAACATCAGGATCCAGCTGGGGTTAGACTAACCCAAAATAAGGGACGTATTAGTAGAGTTAGTTGACCTTTCCGAAGGATAGTGCAAACGAGGTAATGGATCTCCTTGTGAGACACCTAGATGGTGCACTTTAAAATAATACAGCTAGATATAAGTGCTACATAGATAGGCACTGGAAGCCTGGAAAGGATAAATATTATCTTAATATGACTCCCGTCCCTAGTAGAGAAATAAATATAGGCAACCTGAAGAGCCAGTAGATGGAGCAAAGGGGAGCTAAAAGTAAGAGAATATCTTGGTGAAGTTTTCAGAATAAAGTGATAAGACAGGAATGTTAGCTGGATATAAGAAGAATTAATGAAGCATTATGAGTAAGAGGTGATATATGGATGACAACGGTAGGTCGAAAAAAAAGAAGAAGACAGTATTACAGAGTCAATAGTCAAGTGAAGGAAGAGCCGAGAGGTGAAAAGCCTTAGGACAACAAAATAGCATAGTCCATATAGTCATGTCCTCATTTCGAGAAATAAGTTCGCAACTCTAACGCGATTACCAAGAGAAAACGTTAGGCCCCATAATAATATAACCAATATGTATTGGTGAACAAGATAATCTAAGCACGATTTAGGGACTGAGTGATCTAATAGTCGGCATCACGAGAATTTTAGAGATTGCGTTTCGGCGATAATAGAGTGGATGACAGAAGAATACCCTTTAAAGATCATTCAGGAAGACATTTCCCTAAAGCAAGCTATGTGAGTAAAGTAAGCTTAAGGGACTGTATGTGCTAGTTACACTAAGTGTCACCCTCGCGAGTAAGGAAATTTATTATCCTTGGTATAGAAGGATTATGAAGAAGCAAGTAAGGGCCATCGATAATGTGAAAAGACACCAAAAATGAAGGGGTAAAACACCTATACGTAGATTATCATCGCACAAAATCTATGTACTCCCCGAGAGGGGGGAATATAGAGTGACACGATATTAAATCAGAATTAAGTGGTTCTAGTAACTATGGAATAGGAAAGAAAAAATGCGATGAAAATGAGGGAGGGGTGAAATTGCACTCATTCAAATCCTACATATATTCTACAATTCTGGAATATTATGCGAACACGACGTCTAGTCTAGGAAGTAAGGGTTCCTGCCTGGGATATTATTGATAAATAAGGACCCAGTACGAGAGGTAAGTTAAGACAAATAAAATAATCCAAGAAAGATTACGCGAAACATTGACATGAGAATGGGCCAACGGGTAGATAGTAGTTGATTCAGGAAGAGCCTAGTTATTTTTAGATAAGAGGATACATACAAATCAATAGACCGTGCAAGATAAACAAAGTGAACCCCAACATGGGGAATTCAGCCTCGCAGTAATGACATTATAATACCTGAGATATATTCATATAGGAGTTGGGGAAGTTAAAAAGGTACCATATGAGTGTTACGGAAATAACAGAGAGTGTCACTAGGAAGACAATCAAAATATCAGTTCAGAAGCAACCCTACAAGCACAAGGACGTGGAGGTAAGTAACTACGGGTAAGTATAAGCAATGAAGGACATCAGAAGGTCCGTCGAGTATACAATATAATAAGCTCACAACTTTAGAAGAGTCAGAGGGTCTTCCCTAAGTACTATAATGAAAGACTAACTAAGGAAAATAAGGAAGAAGGATTCAACCTAAACTTAGTGACCTAAAGAGGAAATGATCTTGTAACAACAGTTTAACAACAACATTGAACATCCTCCATAAGAAAGACGAGCCTACCGAGGCTAATGGACGGGAAGTAAGATCAAAAGTAATACTCGAGATCATATGAAGTTGCACAAAAATTTCGGCATGCGTGGGAACTAAGACAAGCTAAGTAGGCACACAACAAGGAGGAAAAAAGACCAGGGAAAATAATAGCTTACGTTTAAAGGAAGCTGGGAAGGAATTATTCGATCAATGATCCCGAATTAGTTACATTACAACATACTTAAGAGTTCGGATAAGCCACGCAGCATATATGTTGACAATCAGTCGTAGAAGACTCCGATATAAGTTTTAAAAAAAGAATTGAGTCCATGTCAATAGACAAAGGATTGAATTGGTAGAAAAATGTATCCTGAACATTCCATAGCGTCCATGGAAGGGCTAAAACAATAAAATGAGCCGTAGAACGGAAGATGGCTTAAGCCTACATAATGTTTGATCAGAAGGGAGAGGAAATTAAAGAGTTACGTCAATGAAATAAATCAGGAGTCTGATTATCGGGCCCAGAAAACTATAGAAATTATGATTGAGAATATTGTAGAAATAATCTTAATATCAAAGGTACAAGAGAGATAGTATAACAACTATATTTTATAACGACTCTACGATAAAGCCAGTTAGAGGAAGCACCAGCCTCATATGAAGTCGGTATGAAGCTCCCACCGGATTGTGTATGCACTAGAGGTGCAAGTATTATAATAGAGATTCAAGATAGGTGGAAGGGAGATCATGAAAAAGATAGAAGATACGATGAGAGAGTTTAAGGTAAGTAAGGTAAAGGTGAACAACGTACGAGATACTCAAAGAAAGAAGATCGTGAATAGTCCAAACTTCGGATAAAAGGCTAGAAGCGAGGGGATTCAGTATCCATGAATGATAGCGGCATCGTCAGTAGCATGTCTTCGAGTTTATGGTCCATGTATCGAAAAGCCTGACTAAGAAAGTAAAGAATAGTTAGAGACAATGTGATGTCCCAATTGACATTCCAAAATGACATAAGGAAATCTATGATGCAAGCAAGTTGAAAGGTTGCAAGTAATATAAATAGACATTTGTAGGTCTCCTCTGGATTAAGCCCATGAAAACAACAAGAGCATATGGTTTCTCTAAGTTATATAAATCTCACTATAGCCTGAATGAACTCAAAAGGAGTCTAAGATTAATAGCATTTAGAAGAGATGGAATGATGCCCTGGTAATAGAATGAGGGTGTAATAGATAAAAGATGACGTTTGTGCCTTCGATTGAGTAATGATCTGACAAAGAAAAGAAAGGGACCTAATGAATTGGACAAGATTAAAATACCCACACATGGTAAATCACATTGGGATAATGTGACATACAATTATGAAAGTATTGTATCACCCAAGGTGGTCTTATAATCATCTTAGATGTTCCCCGATGGAACGTGAGCCCTAGCGGCAGTGTTACATACGAGATCAAGTTATTAGTGGTAGATGGTGAATCAACAACATATGGATGAAATTTCAACAGTATGAGATGAAATTATACCATCAGTCTTAAGGATAAGCAACACGAGTAACCTGGAGTAAGTTGCAGACCTCAGTGATGATAAATCAAAGTAAGAGTTATGGTATGACCTACGTATATGTGGTAAAGATTCAGGTCTATGAAATAAGATATAGCAATATTCGAAAGTTCTACAGGGTACCGAGCGAAGAACTTCAATATACCTATAGATGCCCAGAGAGACATCTTATTAATCTTTGTATGTGTTTATAAAGTAAGGCCTAGAAATTGATTATCAACTTGAGGAAAAGAAAAAAAAAGAGGCGCATAAGCGCACTTACAAGGTGAAAGTCGTACAAGTTGCATGATAAAAGGTAGCACTAGTTATAAGACTGGAAGGACTCCGACCATAATTCGTAGTGTGAGAAATAGGCCCAAAGGGGGGAATGCCCTGGCCTTTGGAGTTATTCACAAAACAACTGCCTAAATGGAAAGGAGAGTATTAAGGTATT
Source organism: Nicotiana undulata (assembly GCA_005239495.1). Classification (NCBI taxonomy): domain Eukaryota; kingdom Viridiplantae; phylum Streptophyta; class Magnoliopsida; order Solanales; family Solanaceae; genus Nicotiana; species Nicotiana undulata. The sequence continues at coordinate 20,586 of ML295909.1, read as the reverse complement.
CACAAGAGCTATAAGTTATGAAAATGATAAGAGCATCAGTCAACATTCGAGGATGAATGTTCCAAAAGGGGGAATGATGTTACGCCGCACAATATTACGACGATGTTACGTCCTGTAGTATTACATTACAATGATGTTACGCTTCGCAGTATTAAATTACGACGATGTTTCACCCTGTGGTATTTTATGTTGAATTTGTCGTAAGGTAATTAAATTCAGCCCAAGGAAAAGATTATTTGGAGATTATAAGGATTATGCTATTTCAAACAAGTGATGAGTAAATTTGTGAAGGTGAGAGGGTAAGAAAATTAAAGAAAATGAATTCCGTTGAAATTTTGCATATCGGGATAAAATACGGCCCGAGCTAAAATACCCGGTATTTATGGACTAGTACCATACAAGGTACCACATGACAATGATAGTAAGGTGTATAAGGTATGTAAAAGTGAGTATTATTTTAAGTAATTAGAGACAATTCTTAATTATGCGGGTAGTTGATTAATTATCGGGTAGCGGGATATTACCTAATTAATTAATTGCGTATTGGATAATGCTTAAATCCTCCAACAAGGGAACTACCTGGCATATTTTGGCTTAGGAAAATGGTTAATCATGCCTTTATTAAAATAGGTGGCAAGAATCGAGATATGAGACTTGGCAAAGACTTAAGGAAGTGACTCTTATTATATGTCCCATCTCAGCAAATTCCATCATTTTACTTACAATGAGTTTAGCCTTCCACGTTGGGGTCATTGTTATATTCAGATTGTAAGTTAGTTCCAAGGTATTGACTTGGTAGTAGACGGTCCATGAACATCTCATGGCCTCAATATTCTTGCTTGGCATTTAACTAGCAGAAAGTGCTAAAAGCTACGATGGATGCGTATGTGAGTGGAAGTTACAATTGTGATTCTCCATTCTTGAGTTACTTTGATATGCTGAAATTTTCACTCTTATTATTATGACTTGTATCCAATTTTGGATCTTTTGAATGAATAATTGGTGGAAGATGAGAAAGAAAATTGGATTAGCTCAATTGTCAGGCTTTTTATTTACTGGATTGCCTACTTAGTGGTGCTGGATATCATCTTTAAGGATCATGAAGATAGAAGTACCGCAAGCGATAAGAAGACTAACGAAAGAGAATTATGAAAATAAGCAAGAAATAAATAAACATGCATATAAGAGAATGCAAAAAAGACTTGCTCCGAAAATACTATCTCCGGGTATGTTAAGGCTAAACCCTTCTTTTATTTTGGCATGATCCCGTAATTTCATGTGTTTGATAACGAGGTATATAGAAAAATTCATATTCCTGAAATTTTTGTATATTTCCTAGTCTCATAAGTTACAATATTCTCCCTTATCGGGACTTCATATTCAATTGAGTATTGTCTTCTTCCAGTCAAGAGATGAGAGAATCTATATATACATTATTACATTATTTTCATTACCATCGAGCTATAATCGATGGGCAGGCCCCTATTGGGCAACCTCTGATCAGTTGGTAAGTTATATACCGAACCTACTGTGTCGGATATATATATATATATATATATATATTTATTTATTTATTTACCGAGCCTTATAGGGTTGGACAACTATTTTACTTTTTATATTGAGAGAATTGAGTCAGTATCAGCAGGTAAGCATACCATCAGATTATCTTTGACTTCCACCTACCTGCAGTTGCTATATTATCAGTTTAGTTTCAGCTTTCCGTATATTGCCTTACATACTCGGTACATTATTCGTACTGACGTCTTTTTGCTGGGGACGCCGCATTCATGCCTGCAGGTATAAATAATCAGTTTGACGAGCCCTCATAGTAGAAGAGATTGGCATTCAGCGAAGGATCGGTAAGACTCCACCTCATTCGGAGTGCAGCCCAGTCTATGAGTCATCGTGTCAGAGTTTTGCTACAGACTTATGGGTAGGCCGGTACCCTGTCCCATTTGATGTCAAATAATCTTAGAGGCTTTGTAGACACAGGTTCATTTTTTACAGTATGTCAGAGGCCTTGACGACCCATATATTCATGTTTTAAGAAAAATAATTTATTAATACAACATTTCCCACTTATAGTTACACATTACGAGTTGTGGCCAGTTGGCCCATGATAGTTGTAGAAGAAAAAAAGAGTTATAGAGAGGTTCCCTCGGTCCAGTTCGGCACTGGGTGCCAGCCATGCGTCCAAAGGTTTGGGGCGTGACATAAAATCGGTCAAGAATAATAAAGGAAAACCATTAAAGGTTGAAATATGTTTTGCAAAATCTGTTAAAATAAAACCCTTAATTCTAGGGTAAACAAGATTGGTTAGAAATAAAAAAAACTATAAAACATAAGGATAAAGGCACTGAAATATTAAAGGATAAATACCAAAACAAAAATAAAAATCGTTTCAGATCTGAAAAGATCTAAACCCTAATTTTAGGGTAAGTAAAAGATTCGACCAAAAATATACCAATTCATGAGTGACAATGTAAATAATAACATTAAAGCGAACCAGAATGAACTGAAATCTGGTTTGAATCAGAGATCCAAAAGCCTAATTGAAAGATACGAAAAATTTTCGTACTCACAGGTATTGGTATGAACATAGATGGGAATAATCGAAATATGAGATATTTTGAACCAGATCTGGTTCGAGTGTCTTGAGATACACTTGCCATTTGAGGCAAATAAGCTTAAGTAACATCAAAACTGGGCAGCAAGTAAAGAAGTAAAGCCAAATAAGGCAGGGAAGTAAGAGGATCCCATCTCTGATAGGAATCAAAGGGGAAATGGTGACGGATGCTAGGGTTTTAGAGGGGAAAGGGGAGAGACGAGAGGATTCAGTGACGGCGGGTGGGGGGGGGGGGGGGGGGGGAATGTTTTAGGGTTAGGTGTGATTGATATAATTAAAAGGGATGAGTGATTTAGGGTCGTTGATCTTCTGAGATCAACGACCAGGATTAGAGTTTAAAAGTCAGGCAGGTTAGTTGGACGGGTATGGGTTTGGGGTAATTGGGTTAGGGTAATAGGTATTGGGTAATTGGTCTAGTTAGTGTGTTGGGTTAGGTAAGTCCGAAAAATTAATTGAAAGGGGCTATGTTTTGAATACCCAATTACACTACAACAACAACAAGCCCAGTTTGCTCCCAACATGTGGGGTTTGGGGAGTGTAGTCTGTACGCAAACCTTACCCCTACCCAATGCAGGTAGAGAGGTTGTTTTCAATAGACCCTCGGCTCAGGAAGGACAAGAAGAAGAGGAAAGAAAAGAAAAAAAAAAGAAAAAAAATTACAAATAAACATAAAAAATAAAAGTAAAAATAAAATGAAATAAAAATAAAAATAGAAAAATAATAAAAAATAATAAAAAATAAAAAATGGGAGTACAATACCTGAGGCGAACAACACCACATACCGTAATAAAAACCTAAGAATACGAACAACACCACATGGCCACTACGCATATCGGTGTCATGTCCTCAGTGAGCTGAAGAAACGCCATGTCCTACTTAATCACTTCTCCCCAGTACTTCTTACGCCTACCTCGACCCATTCTCAAACTCTCCATGGCCAATCTCTCACACCTCCTGACAGGGGCATCAATGCTTCTTCTCCTAACATGTCTGAACCATCTTAGCCGCGACTCCCGCATATTGTCTTCCACGGAGGCTACTCCTACTCTTTCCCGGATAGCTTCAATCTTAATCCTATCTCACCTGGTACACCAACACATCCATCTCAACATTCTCATCTCTGCTACTCTCATTTTCTACACGTGGGAGTTTTTAACAGGCCAACTGTAACGACCCAGTCGGTCGTTTTGCGTATTAGGATCCCGTTCCCTTAGATGAAACCTTCCTTAGCGGCTATTCGTGCTCTATGACTTGCGGGAGCGGGTGGTTCGGGATTTGGAAACGATTGAGTGGTTTAGGAACACTTGGTTCCTTAAGGTTGGCTTATTAGGCAAAGTTTGACTTCGGTCAATATTTTTAGCAAACGACCTCGGAATCGATTTCTTATAGCTCCAGTAGCTCCTCATGATAATTTCGGACTTGGGCGTATGTTTGGCTTGAGTTTTCGATGACCCGGGGGAATTTCGGCGCCCGAAATGGAAATCAAGATTTCCTTATGTTTGAAATTTGGGTTGGGACGTGATTTTATGCTTTCAAGGTCCGAACGGAATTCCGGGACCGGGAATAGTTCTGCATAGTCATTTATGAATTGTCTGCAAAATTTGAAGTCATTCTGAGTTGTATAGGTCAGTTCAGCGTATCGTTATTGCTTGATATGGTTGATTTCGAGGTTATTTTGGGCATGAATTGGCTATCTCTCTATCATGCCATGTTGGATTGCCATGCTAAGACGGTTACGTTAGCCATGCCGGAGTCGCTGAGGTTAGAATGGAGGGGTTCTTCAGTTAGTGCATTCAGCCGGGTCATTTCCTATATGAAGGCTCGGCACATGGTTGGGAAGGGTTGCTTAGCTTATCTTGCTTTTGTGCGGGACACCACCGCCGAGTCTCCTACCATTGATTTAGTGCCTGTTGTTCGAGAATTTTCGGATGTGTTTCCTTCAGACCTTTCAGGCATGCCTCCAGATCGAGATATAGATTTCTGTATTGATTTGGCTCCAGATACTTAGCCTATTTCTATTCCCCCATATCGTATGGCACCTAAGGAGATAAAGGAGTTGAAGTAGCAGCTCGAGGAGTTGTTGGTCAAGGGGTTTATCAGGCCGAGTGTGTCGCCGCGGGGTGCTCCAGCCTTATTTTTAAAGAAGAAGGATGGGTCCCTACAGATGTGCATCGATTACCGCCAGCTGAATAAAGTGACCATCAAGAACAAGTATCCCCTGCCGCGCATTGATGATTTGTTTGACAAGTTGCAGGGGGCTCAGGTGGTTTCTAAGATAGATCTGAGATCGGGTTATCACCAGCTGAAGATTCGGGCTTCTGATGTTCCGAAGACTGCTTTTCGCACCATATATGGCCATTATGAGTTTCTAGTGATGTCCTTTGGCTTGACTAATTCCCCAGCAACATTTATGAACTTGATGAATAGGGAATTCAGGCTGTATATCGAATCCTTCATTATTGTTTTCATTGATGATATATTGATCTACTCACGGAGCTTGGTTGAGCACGAGCAGCATTTGAGAGTTGTGCTTCAAACCTTGCGAGAACAGAGGCTATGTGCTATGTTCTCCAAGTGCGAGTTCCGGTTGGAGTCTGTGGCATTTTTGGGGCACGTGGTGTCCGGAGAGGATATCACGGTTGATCCGCAGAAGATTGAGGCAGTTCAGAGTTGGCCACGTCCCACTTCAGCTTCATAGATCAGGAGTTTTCTGGGTTTAGCAGGTTATTACCGTCGATTCGTGGAGGGATTCTCTTCTATTGCCGCTCAATTGACTAGATTGAATCAGAAGAATGCCCTGTTTCGATGGTCCGATGATTGTGAGGCAAGCTTTCAGAAGCTCAAGTCAGCATTGACATCAGCACCAGTTCTTTCATTGCCTTCTGAGTCAGGGGTGTATACTGAATATTGTGACGCCTCACACGTCGGGTTGGGATGTGTGTTGATGCAGAATGGAAGGGTTATTGCTTATGCTTCGCGCCAGCCGAAGGTTCGTGAAAAGAATTACCCTATGCACGACTTGGAGTTGGCGGCGATAGTTCATGCTTTGAAGATATGACTACATTATTTGTTTGGTGTATCTTGTGAGGTCTATACTGACTACCACAGCCTGCAGTACTTGCTTAAGCAGAGGGACCTTAATTTGAGGTAGCGGAGATGGCTTGAGTTGTTAAAGGACTATGATCTCACTATTCTGTATCACCGAGGCAAGGCGAATGTAGTAGTAGATGCTTTGAGCAGGCGAGCAACGAGTATGGGTGGTTTGGCCTACATTACCGCTGAGGAGAGACCTTTAGCCCTGGACATTCAATCTTGGCCAATCGCTTGGTGAGATTGGACCTTTAAGAGCCTCGTCGAGTTCTAGCTCATGTGGTTGCTAAGTCTTCATTGTTGGGTGAGATTAAGGCTCGACAGTTTGATGGTCCATGTATGGCAGAGCTTCGGGATACGGTGGTCCAGGGTAAGGCCAAGGAGGTTACCTTGGGCGAGGATGGTGTTTTGAGACTCCAGGGCCGATTGTGTGTTCCTGATGTTGATGGCCTGAGGGAGAAGATTCTAGCAGAGGCGCACAGTTCTCGGTATTTAGTTTATCTAGAAGTGACGAAGATGTATCGTGATTTGAAGCAGCATTTCTGGTAGAGGCGGATGAAGAAGGATAGTTCAGTATATGGCCAGGTGTCTGAATTGTCAGCAGGTTAAGTACGAGCATCAGAGGCCAGGAGGCTTGTTCCAGCAGATGCCCATTCCTGAGTGGAAATGGGAGCGCATCACCATGGACTTCGTGGTTGGGTTGCCTCGGACTTTGCGGAAGGTTGACGCAGTTTGGGTCATTGTGAATAGATTGACCAAATCAGCGCATTTCATTCCCGTGGCTACTACTTATACTACAAAGAGGCTGGCTCGGATTTACCTTCGAGAGATAGACTGGTTGCATGGTGGACCGGTGTCTATCATTTCGGATCGAGGTCCTCAGTTCACTTCGCACTTTTGGAGAGCGTTGCACAGCGAGATGGGTACACAGATAGACTTCATCTCAGCATTTCACCCTCAGACTGATGGCCAATCAGAGCGTACAATTTTAGAGGATATGCTTAGGGATTGTGTGATTGATTTAGGGGGTCAGTGGACCAGTTCTTTCCTTTGGCGGAGTTTGCATATAATAATAGTAATCAGTCCAGCATAGAGATGGCTCAATTCGAGGCTTTATATGGTCGACGATGTCGTTCTCCGATTGGGTGGTTTGAGCGTGGTGAGGCCAAGTTATACGGAACAGATCTGGTGAGAGATGCTTTAGAGAAGGTGAAGATTATTTAGGAGAGGCTCTTCACATCACAGTCTAGGTAGAAGAACTACGCAGATCAGCGGGCACGTGATGTGGCATTCATGGAGGGGGATAAGGTTATGTTGAAGGTTTCGTCGATGAAGGGCATCATGAGATTTGGGAAGAAGGGCAAGTTGAGCCCCAGGTTTATAGGTCCTTTCGAGGTGTTGAAGCGGGTCAGAGAGGTTGCTTATGAGCTTGCTTTACCTCCAGCCTTGTCAGGAGTTCATCCAGTATTTCACGTATCCATGCTTCGGAGGTATCACGCCGACTTCTCGCACGTGGTTGATTACAACACTATTCAGTTAGATGAGAAGTTGGGCTACGAGGAGGAGCTAATTGCTATTACTGATAGGCAGGACCGCTAGTTGAGGTCCAAGGATGTTTCTACGGTTAAGGTCCAGTGGAGGGGCCAACCTGTTGAGGATGCGACTTGGGAGTGCGAGCAGGACATGCAGAGTAGATATCCTCAGCTATTCAGCACTCCAAGTACGATTCTAGACCCGTTCGAGGATGAACGTTCGTTTAAGAGGGGGAGAATGTAACAACCAAGCCGGTCGTTTTGCATATTAGGATCTCGTTCCCTTAGATGAAGCCTTCCTTAGCGGCTATTCGTGCTTTATGACTTGCGGGAGCGGGTAGTTCGGGATTTGGGAATGATTTGAGTGATTTAGGAACACTTGGTTCCTTAAGGTTGGCCTATTTGGCCAAGTTTGACTTCGGTCAACATTTTGAGCAAACGACCTCGGAATCAAGTTTTGACAGCTCCGGTAGCTCCGTATGATGATTTCAAACTTGGGCATATGTTTGGCTCGGGTTTTCGATTACCCGGGAGCATTTCGGCGCCCGAAATGGAAATTAGGATTTCCTTATATCTGAAATTTGGGTTGGGACGTGATTTTATGCTATCGAGATTCGAACGGAATTCTGGGACCGGGAATAGTTTCGTATAGTCATTTATGAATTGTCTGCAAAATTTGAAGTCATTCTGAGTTGTATAGGTCAATTCGGTGTATCGTTATAGGAATTCTAGAACTTGGAAGTCTTAAGTTATGAATTCAGGGGTTTCGGGATGTGATTTTGAGTTTTGTTGTTGTTTCCCATGTTCCGGAAGTTCGAGCGAGTCCGTATCATGAATACAGACTTGTTGGTACATTTAGACGGGGGCTCGGGTGGGCCCAGGTGCCTCCCGGACACCACACGAGGCCAAAAACCAGCCAAAACAACTACTGGTGCATTGTTGCTGGTGTGACCGCAGGTGCGGGACCGCTCCTGCGGTCCTAGCCTCGCAGGTGCGAAAACCCCGAGGTCCCCCTTATTCCGCAGGTGCGGAACTTCTTCCGCAGGAGCGGGTCCGCTGGTGCGGAAACCCCTCCGCAGGTGAGACCCCAACCCCATTTTCCCAATTTCTGCAGGTGCGAGCCCCAGGCCGAAGGTGCGGGCTAAGGGCCGCAGGTGCGGAAGTCGATGTAGCCAACAGTGTATAAGTGCCAATTTCGGGTTCTTCTTAATTTTTCACTTTCAAAACTCCATTAAAAGGCTTATGAGCTTGAGAAAACCCTGTCCACGACCAGTTCCAGTAAGAGGTAAGTAACTCCACTCCATTTTTCTAGTTTAATTCATGAATTTACAAGGGAATTAGCTACAAATTATAGGAAAAATTCGGGTTTAGGGTAGTAAATTGGGACTTTCGCGAAATTGGGTGAATTATCCAATTTTTTTATGAATTCATGTATAAATCACATAATCATGATCCTTAGGCTTCGGGTAATGGGTTCCTTCAAGAATTTTCGAAATCCGAACGTATGGGCCCATTGAATTTCCGAAAACCTTCAAGAATGCTAAATTTTGGAATTTCTTGTTAATTCTCCTTCTTTGGACTGAAATTGATTCAATTATACCATGTTTGGCTAGTTGTGAGCCGTCGAGAGTAAATTTCGTAGATTCGGGCGCATCCTTGATCCGAGGGGTGATATCGTCACGAGGTGAGTCTCCTTTCTAACCTTGTAAGAGGGAAATTGTCCCCATGGGTGTTCTATGTGTTGTATGTTTGTATTTGGGGGCTACGTGTGTACCTTGTGACGAGAGTCCGTACGTAGCGACTACTATTGTTATGTCCGGGTAGTGTAGGACCACAACATGCCATGTATTCTGCCTTAAATTGAAGTATGCTTAAATTCATGCTTGTGTACTACTGTCTCCCTGAGCTTTCATTTACTTAATAATTGGGAAGGATTGTGATGAATTTAACTTTACATTTGTGTGTGCATGATAGCTGCCTCGTAATTTACATTTCGTGAACGGCATATGATTTCCTTCACTCTTACAGGAGCGGGCCGTGCGCCAGGGCGGATTTATAGCGAACTACGGGCTGGTCGATCCCCGGCAGTGCATGGACGAAGTTACATTATGATACAGTGTGATTATATTGATAGACGCACTTACGGTACGGGCCGGTCGATCCCTGGCAGTGCGTAGTTTGACTCTTGGTAAGCATGCACATGGTACGGGCCGGTCGATCCCCGGCAGTGCATAGCTCTTCTTGATATGATTATATTATAAGCATGCACTCATGGTACGGGCCGGTCGATCCCCAGCAGTGCATAGCTCTTTTAGACTTATGTGCGCATGACTGTTTGGTGCTGAATTCCTGATTTATGACGTGACAGGTGGATGGGAAAAGAGACAGGGAAGTTGATACTGCTTTCGATATTTATTTGGAAACTCTGTATTCTCTTTACAATTGTGGTGCATTGTTTACATGTCTACTGTTTTCCTTACATCCTGCTTTACATTATTACTGTTGGACCTTAGTGAGTATCGAGTCGACCTCTCGTCACTACTTCTTCGAGATTAGACGGGATTCTCGCTGGGTACATATTTAGATATGTACTCATGCTGCACTTTCTTTTCTTCTGTACTTGACTGTACAGGTCCGCAGGCTGGTATTTCAGATTATCAGGCCGAGGCTAGGTATTGGCTGACTGACTACTTCACGGTGAGCTGCTCCTCTTGGCGACTTCTTGGAGTTTTCTTTTGTCATATTCTCTGTCTATTTCATTCAGACTGAGACTCTCTATATATTTTAGTCATTGTATATTCAGTAGTTGCCCGTGATACTCGTGACACTAGTTCCTGGCACACACGTAGTGTATATTTTGGGTTGTAGTCTGTACATATGTTATGCGACATGCATATTGGTTGATTTTTCCGCACTTGTAGTTTTATTTCACATCACCCGCCATTATTATGTTTACTTCTGTTTAAAATTGGTTAAAAGATGAAATTTGCGTAACTGGGAATGGTAACACTTAGTGTTTCTATATTGGCTAGCCTAACCTCGCTGTTGGGCGCCATCGCGACCTGAATCGAGATTTGGGTCATGATACCAACACTCAACCCCATACAATATACCGGGTCGAACCACCACTCGGTAAAACTTACCTTTGAGTCTTAACGGCACATTCCTATCACATAGAACACTAGAAGCGAGCTTCCACTTCATCCACCCCACTCCGATGCGATGTGCGACATCTTCGTCAATCTCCCTGTTACCCTGGATAATAGACCCGAGATACTTAAAACTCGCTCTCTTGGGGATAACTTGATCATCAAGCTTAACTTCTACGTCTCTATCATCGATCATACTGAATTTGCACTCCAAGTATTCTGTCTTGGTTCTACTCAGCTATAAACCTTTACACTCCAAGGTCTGTCTCCAAACTTCCAACCTCGAGTTAACTCCGCTACGCGTCTCGTCAATCAACACTATATCATCGGCAAATATCATGCACCAAGGTAGCTCCCCTTAAATTTGACGCGACAATACATCCATCGCCAAGGCGAACTAAAATGGGCTAAGAGCTGATCCCTGGTGCAACCCCATCACCACAGGAAAATGGTCCGAGTCACCACCTACAGTCCTCACCCGAGTCTTAACATCCTCATACATATCCTTAATCACCCTAATGTACGCTACCAGAACGCCACTAACCTCCAAACACCTCTACAAGACCTCCCATGGAACTTTATCGTATGCCTTCTCAAGGTCAATAAACACAATATGCAAATCCTTCTTCCTTTCTCTGTACTGCTCCATTAATCTCCTTACCAGATGGATCGCTTTCGTAGTCGAACGCCCCGGCCTGAATCCAAACTGATTCTCGGAAAAAGACACGCACCTCCTTACCCTAGCCTCCACCACTCTCTCTCAAACCTTCATAGTGTGACTCAATAACTTGATACCCCTATAATTGTTGCAATTTTGGATATCACCCTTGTTCTTATAAAGCGGAACCATCGTACTCCAACTCCATTCTTTAGGCATCTTCTTTACCCTAAAAATAACATTAAATAGCCTAGTGAGCCACTCCAAAGCTGCCCTCCCCGCGCTCTTCAATAATTCCACCGGAATTTTGTCTGGCCCCGTTGTTCTGCCCCTGCACTTCTTGCGCATCGCTCCTTCCACCTCATCTACCGTAATCCGCCTATAGTACCCAAAATCCCGCTGACTCTCAGAGTGCTCCAACTCCCCCATCACAATGTCTCTATCCCCCTCCTCATTCAGCAGTTTATGGAAGTATTTATCCCATCTTCTCCTAATGAGTGCCTCATCCACGAACACTTTACCATCCTTTTCCTTGATGCACTTGATTTGGTCCAAGTCACGGGCTTTTATCTCGCTCGCCTTGGCCAAGCGGTACAACCTCTTGTCCCCACCTCTGCCCTCGAGCTCCCCGTACAAACGAGCAAATGATGCATTCTTAGCCGTTGTATCTGCTAACTTTGCCTCTTTCTTTTCCTTTATGTAACACTCCCGATAAGTCCTTTTTTCCTCTCCATTCAACCACCAGTCCCCTTTATGACCCCAGGAGAACCCTTCGTGACCCCTAAGACCTCTCTAGCAGCTACCCTGATGCAATCCGCAGTCATGGACCACATACTAGACGCGTACCCCATACTCATTCAGGCCCTCACAACCAACGACTTCTCCCCTAACTCCTGAGTTTTGTCCCTGGTCAAGTTACCCCACTTAATCTTAGGTTGCATGCACCCCACCCTCTTCCTCTTATTCCTTTTGATCTCCAGGTCAATAACTAAAAGCCTATGTAGAGTCGTGAGGTGCTCACTCGGGATGACCTTGCAGTCGGTGCACATACCTCTATTGCATTTCCTGCAGAGAAGATAATCAATCTGATTCTTTCCCATTGAATTTCGGAAAATGACCAGGTGCTCTTCCCTCTTCGGGAAACTCGAGTTAACTATAACCAAATCAAAAGCTCTAGCAAACTCCAATAGAGAATTACCTCCCTCATTCATATCTCCAAAATCGTACCCGCCATGCATATCATCATAACCCCTAGAACTAGCCCCAATATGACCATTGAAATCTCTGCAAATGAAAAACTTCTCTGTGTGCGGGATACTACACACCATCTCGTCCAAATCATCCCAAAATTTCTTCTTGACCTATTGGTTCAAACCTACCTGAGGAGCGTATGCACAAATCACGTTCACAGTTGACCCACCAACAACCAACTTAATACTCATCAACCTATCATTTATCGTCCTAACCTCAACCATGAGTTCCCTAAGGTCCCTGTCTACTAAAATACCTACCCCATTCTTGCCCCAGCGCTCCTTGAGTACCATAATTTAAACCCATCTACATCTCGTGCCCTAGTACCCTTCTATCTAGTCTCCTGAACACACACTATGTTGATCTTCCTCTTCTGAAGAATCTTAGCTAACTCTATAGACTTCCCTGCCATCGTCCCAATGTTCCAAGACCCAAATCTCATCCTAGAAGCTTTCTTACCTCCCCTTCCCACCTTTGTACCCCACCCCCAGCCTCGCCCGAGGACATGACCTTATTCTCACATTGTTCACTACCACCACTAAATGTAAAAGGTATTAGGTAACACTATCACTAAGAACCAAAAACGGAAAAGAAGAACTAAAATGAAATATGAAACCTTAAGCTTAAAAGACTAATAGAAACGATAAAAAGCAATTAATCCATTCAAAATTGCCGGAAACGCAACGGTAAATAGAATCCACGCTACTGTATATATAAAGTAGATAGTAAAGCAAAATATACTGATACCACAAGTACCAAAGATGGAACGAAAAAACCTAGAGCGAGATTTCCTGAAGTATGCTGGAGCTGCCCATCCTGCTCTGTCTCGTCGGAACGTTGTACGGAAGTTACCGAAAAAAATGAGGAAGTTCGCGCACACTCCGGGAAGTATCCTGTCCTCGTCGAGAACACACTGTACTGAAATCCCTTCGGCAATAAACAAATAGTAAACCAGAAAATTTCCAATCCCTTCAATGTGTTTTGGCGAACTTCGAATGCTTGGTGTCGATTTGTGTGCGTTTCGCAATTAGCAAGTCTATGAATTGAGGCACTGATTTTGTTTCTTCTTGATAGTTTTCTTGAAATGCGGAAGATGGACAGAGAAAATTCCCAGTCGTCGAAGGCCGAATCGTGTTGGGCGGAATTTAACAGAGTTGGGTTGGTGGAATCAGAGAAGACGTAGGCGATTCTTGAACTGAATTTCGCCAGAAAGGATGGGGAGCGCAATCAACTATGAAGGGTTGGCAACTTCACCAATTTACAGCAAAATGAAAAAAAATACCAAAATCTTTTTCCTCTCCAAGGTATCGTAATACCTTTCTGATAGAATTCCAAAAATTATAAAACCCAACAGAGAATACCCAATTACACTAATAAAAATAATTTTTAAAATGATTAATAAATGATAAAAATGCCATTTTATATGAAAATGATTTAAAATAATTATTTAATATCATAAAAATATAAAATGTCATTTTTCTGCATAAATTATGTAATTATGTGTATATGTGCTATTATTGCAAAATTATTGCAGTTATCGCTCAAAAGGTGCAAATATAATTACACATAAATGATTAAAGCTTAATATTAATATAAATAATGGAAATTAAGTAATAAATCATTATAAAATTATTTGTGATGCAATTAGTAATAATTTAAATAATAAAATGCCGGAATAAATTGATTAAAAACACTTAACATTATAGAAATTTATGAAAAATCCTGGTTGATGCTCATGCACTATTTTGAAAGTATGTACATATTTTTTTTTAAAGTATATATGGGAAAAATTGGGTATCAACAACTATCCCTCTTTACCCGAGAAGGATGAAATAGTTTTCGGGTAAAGATATGATGACCAATTTTGACCGAATAGGGTGATTTGAGAGATATAGGCTGCATTCTGGATCCACCGGCGGAATAAACTGATGGAGTTGTCACAAAGACGGACAAAAGGTTTCGAGTAGGATGAAACAGTTAAGGTGAACGACCAGGTTTGAAATAATTTGAAGGAACTGGAGTAGGATTGCTCCTGTTGGGATAACAGTTACTTACTAGGTCACATACAAATATAAAAACGATATACTGCAAGCATATATGTATAAAATGTGCGCAAATTTAGACATGATGCAAATTCCCTTCAGACCATGAAAATTGTCTTTGGACGGTGAGGATGATGTCCTTAGACTATGACGTCCCGGGCCATGAATTGCGGTAGGGGATTCGCGGGCAATGCAATTATCTTCTCGGGCCATGAAAATGGTTCCTCCTAACCATGACGCCTTTGAATAATGATGTGCAATTTTGATAGATCCTCAAGCCATAACACGATGTATTCTGGCTATAAGGATTGTGCCTTCAAACAAGTTAGCTATATTCCAGCCCATGAGGTGCAGAGATATGATGCTAGAGGCAACAAGATAGAGCTTAGTCTTGTGTAAAGTTGAGGGCAGAGCTTAGCCCGGGAGAAGAGTATGATGCAATAGAGACAATTCTTAGTCTCGTGTGAGATTCAGGACAATGCTTAGTCCCATGCAAAGAGAAGACAATGCTTATGTTACACCCCATATTTTCGTACGTGAGAGTACATCGTAAGTCAATTGATGTAAGCTTAGAAATAAGATTATATTTGATGGAATATAAAGTAAGTTAATCATGTTACGTTGGAGGTTACAAATATTTAAGATCATGAATAACGAGTACCAAGAGGGTAGGAAAGATTAGAAGCTACACCAATTGAAGAAAATAAGTTTCGTCGAAAGTCGACGAGTTTGGAATGTTATAACATGTACTTTAGGGTGAGACTATGGTTCATTACATGATAAGGAGGTTATGCTATGAGTTAATTTTTATCGTATGATAGTTGTGTTCTACGTTTTGAAGTCAAGCAAGTGGTGGAACAAAAGTTGGCAAAGGTCTTCACAAGTTACACTCATAATGTGCTTAACATTAGGTCAAATGTAACTGAGATTTTCTTCCGATATACTTGGAATTAGGGGATGATCTACATACCAAACTGAATATATATGAGTATATTTTCCAACTCATTAAACCGTTCATCGATACAACATAGGAATAGAGAGATATTTGCTATTTCGCGAGACTGCGCAAACATCATAAGTGACAAGTAGCTGGATCACTAGAGATTTTTGAGCAATAAATTTCATGTATTATATGAGGTCTTATTGGGAAATATTATATACCATAGTGAAGGTCTTGGAATTAAGTTTCCAATGCTCTTAACCGTTTTTTCATATGACATCAGGATAAAACGATATAAGCGTCGGAAGATGGACCAATACAAGGGTGCCAAGCTAGCACCTTTTTGACTTTTCCAAACTTGATATATATAAACATTAGGTCGTATTTCTCTTCATTATTATGAATAAAACGACCAGAGAACACCCATAAATGGAACCTCAAGATATCTACTAGGTTTTCAAAGAAGAATTTCATCCCGGGCATGAAAACAAGAAGCAATAACATCAAAACGATCCGTACGACGTAAGTGTCATTATACCGCCTCTTCTTTTTATTTGTAGTTAGAGTTTTGGAAGTTACTTAATAGTTAAGAAACGTCTAATATCTGTATTTAAGGGTTTAAATATCAAGGAAGTTTGATAAATGTGTTTCCTAATAGTTAGAACTCACGAGACGGTGATCGGAAGCCGTGAGTTCGAGTTATTTGACTTGTAGCGGGTTGTTTTGTGTTGTTGTTGGGCTGCGTGTTTTACTACTGTTTTGTGGATTTTCAGAGGAGTAAGGGTGTGGATAAACACCATATTGATGTAGGGTTGTGACCTGGTTGTTCGTTGTAACATTTCCGGGTCGTTTGACACGACTACGGTGGTTGTCTTATGTGTGAAGTGATTAGGTTATGTGTGAACTGTTTTGGAAGGCTCAATATTATTATTATTGATGTTGTTTGGGATGTTAGGTGATTGTTTTGACTTGTGTGAAGTCATATACATAGGGGAGGTTNCTAGCAGTACTTACATTGTTTCCCTTCTTACGGAACAATTGATGTTGAGGTTGCTTCTCTTATTATTATGTTATCAGTGTTGTTGGTACTTCCTGATTATTATAAAATTCTTGATGAAGAGTTAATCCTAATAACATGTACGGAGAATATCGACCTTACGTCACTCCGAAAGGTTCAGAATATGATTCTAATGAGTCCTACATGCATTATATATATATATGTAGATATTTTACTCTACCGAGCCACCCTATAGTCGGCTGGGTATGGCACCTATTGTGCAACCAGTGATTAGTTGGGTTTACCGAGTCCTCTTTGAGGCCGGACATGATATGATGATGATGATGCCCACAGAGGCGAATGTTCTATGATGATGATGATACCCACAGATGAGGATGTTTTAAAAAGATTATGTGTATATATGTATCATGCATTTCATGTTACTGTCTCTTAGAAGTACTCAGATGCTACAAGTTGTATCTTCTACATCTCTCTTTACATTACTGTTCTTAGTTATGCTTTCCTGCCTTACATATTCAGTACTTTATTCGTACTGAAGTCCTTTTATTTGTGGATGCTGCATGTC
Organism: Nicotiana undulata; assembly: GCA_005239495.1. Taxonomy (NCBI): domain Eukaryota; kingdom Viridiplantae; phylum Streptophyta; class Magnoliopsida; order Solanales; family Solanaceae; genus Nicotiana; species Nicotiana undulata. The sequence continues at coordinate 3,715 of ML295909.1, read as the reverse complement.
GTGTTGCAGGTCCTGATAGACAGGTAGACACAACTCCCCCACCATAATAGGCTTTTCGAGTTCAGTGGTTATAGGCGAGATCCCTTCTCCGGACTTGCCGTGGTCTTGGTATGCATTTTTGTTATAGATGTTATGGGTATGTCAGGGCCCTGTTCCGGCTATGTTGCATTACTTATGCTCCTTTAGAGGCTCATAGATAGGTGTCAACTCATGTATAGTTTGGTATGCCTTGTTGGATAATTTTTGTTGTATAGTCTTTCATGGCATCGTTGTAGCTCGTACCTTTTATGTAGTTTCTTAGCAATCTTGTCATCCCATGTGATGTATGTTCATGATCCATATCTACCATTTATATTGATCTCGTTATCCCTTAAAGATAATAAGAAGGTTAGATAAAATGTACGTTGGTGCTCGGCAAGTATGGCCCGGGTGCTAGTCATGATCCTCCAGTTTGGGTCGTGACAAACTTGGTATCAGAGCAGGTCTGTCCTAGGGGTTGTCTATGAGCCGTGTCTAGTAGAGTCTTGTTTATGGGTGTGTTGTGCACCACACTTATAAGCAAGAGGCTACATGGCATTTAGGACTGTTACTCTTTCTTCTTACTCTAGATCGTGTGGTAGAGCTCAATCGTAAGAACTCAATTTCCTCAATTCTATCTTGTTTATAATACGACGATGCATACATCTTGAAATATGGATGGTAAAAGATTGCAATGTGGATGTGAAAGAGTTGAGGTAGAGGAACTCAATTTTGCATCATGCTTATGATGAGTAAATGTGAGGGCTTCAGCAGATCATGTGTGTACTAAGATGTGTTAGTTTCTTAATAAGGAGCTCTAAGGAAAGAACATATATCTACCCATATGGTAAAAAAAGAAAAAAGAGAATCAGAAGGTAGATACGAGTTTTAGCAAGTAAAAGAAGCAAGATAAAGAAGGGTACGAGGTACCTAGTTAATAAATATTATCAGTATTTATAATTCTGGCAGAGAACTATAAGCATTTTTAGTTGCTTTCAACGGTAACAGAGATATCTACAATTGTCCATACCAATCTCAATTATGCCCAATGGGAGCTAAATGAAATACTTTAAGAGAAGGATAGGATATCAGGATCCAGCTAGGGTTAGGGTAACCGAAAATTATGGATAGATTTTTATCATTATTTAAAATTTTTGAAGTGTAGTGCAGAACATGGTTATAGTTCTCATTTGGAGATAGCCATATGGTCACTCTAGAATAGAACAATCAGATATGAATACTAGAATATTCAGAAATTTCAGAAGATAGGCACTAGGATCCTAGAAGGGATAAATATTTGCCTTAGTATGACTCCAGCCGCTAGAAAAAAAAAGGAAGAAAAATGTTAGGCGTCCCGAAAAGCCAATGATATGAAGCAATGGGAGCTAAATGTGAAATAACGTCATGTTAAAGTCTTTATAATAGGG
>ML295908.1:0-22651 GCA_005239495.1 Nicotiana undulata | reverse complement strand
GAACGGGTCTACACTACTCGGAATGACCCCAAATTTTGCGGACAAGTCATAAATGACTGTACGTAACTATTGCCAGCTCCGGAATTCCATTCGGACCATGCTATCATGAGGTCTAATTCCAGGCTGAATTCCAAATCACATGAAATCCTGAATTCCAATTCAGGTGCCGAAATACTCCCGGGTCATCAGAAACCCGAGGCGAACACACTCCCAAGTCCGAAATCATCATCCGGAGCTGCTGGAGCTGTCAGAACTCGATTCCGAGGTCGTTTGCTCAAAATGCTGCTCGGAACCAAAATCAGCTAAATAGGCTAGCCTTCAGGAACCAAGTGTTCCTGAACTGGCCAAAACACTTCCGAATCTCGAACTACCGGCCCACACAAGTCATAAGGCACGAGTAGTCGCTATGGGAAGAGTCATTCACGGGAACGGAGTCCCAACACACGAAACGACCGGCTGGGTCGTTACATATGTCATGTCCTTGAAATTTGATGGAAATCGGAGTTTATTTGACGTGATTCGGACGTACGGTTGAGAAGATAGGTGTTATTTTAGTGATTTGATTGCACAATAAAGTTCGTAGAATATTTTTAGACTTGTGTGCATGTTTGGCTTGGAGCCCCTGGGGCTCGGGTGAGTTTCGGATAGGCTTCCGGGTGTTTTGGACTTAGGAAATTCTGGTTTTTCTGCAGCTTCAGCACTTGTTGGTTTCCTTCTTCGCGTCCGCGAAGCTTCTCACGCGAACGCGGAGAGTAAATTTGCTAAGGGAGAAATCCTTCTTCGCGAACGCAAAGCACTGGGGGGTATTACCCTTCGCGAATGCGACCAGCCTTCCGCGAACGCGATGAGTTATGGGACCCGAAGGAGGGGAGTCTTGTCTTTTACACGAACGCGACCACTAGGTCGCGAAGGAGATGGCATGGGGGGGATGCCTTTCGTGAATGCGATAAATGACTCGCGAACACGAAGGCCAATAGGGCCACTGCTTCGCGATCGTGACAAGACTCTCGCGAACGTGATGAAGGCTTGTTCAGCGAATTAAAAAAAATAGAACCTAAAACGGGATTAGGCCATTCTTTCATATTTTCAAAACCAAAAAGGCTTAGAGGCGATTTTCAAAAGACAAGTTCTTCCCCAAAGTGTTGGTAAACGATTCTGAACTATTTTCTCTCAATTACCCATTATTTTTCATCACTTTTCAATAAAAAATCTAGGGTTTTCATGGTAGAAATTGGGGGTTTGGGTAGAGTTAGAGAATTTTGCATAGTTGGAATTTAGACCTCAAATTGATGTCGGATTTCGAAACTAACTACATATTCGGGATCGAGGGGTAAACGGGTAAACGGATTTTGGTCCGAACCTCGATTTTGGACCAAGCAAGCCCCGGGTCGGTTTTTTTTTTTTTTTTTGGAAATACTTAGAAAAACATGATTATGCATTAAAGTTAATTCCTTTAGCAATAATAAATAATATTTAACTAATTATGATTAGATACGAGTGGGTTGGAGGTGAATTCTAAAGGAAAAGTTGTACTTGAGCAGTTAGTGGCCTGCGAAATCGAGGTAAGTGTTGTGTCTATCCTTAGATTTAGGGAGTAGGTATTATGTGACTACTTGCTACTTGTTTTGGTTGTTAAATACGATGTATAGGTGAGGTGAAGAGTACCTATACGTTGTGGTCGAGTCATAACATGCGAGTGAAAGTTCATTCTTGTTATTCTTGCAGTCTTAAAGCCTATTATCCATTTTTATTGTTGCTATTGAAATGTTGGAAGAATTGTATCCAGTTCCATTGAGATGGATAAAATTGTGAATATTGATTTTCAATTGAGATGTTAAATTGTGAAAGTAATTATGATGGAATACTGAATTCTTGTGAAATTTATCTTTGTATGTTGTTAATGATTCTGTGACTTGTGAGGAAGAGTGTAAAGCACGAATGGTGATGCCGTGCATAATTTATTTAAATGGTGAGGAAGAGTGTAAAGCATGAAGGATGATGTCGTGCATAATTTATTTAAATGGCGAGGAAGAGTGTAAAGCACGAAGGGTGATGTCGTGCATAATTTATTTATATCGTGAGGTTGAGAGTAAAAGCACGAAGGGTGATGCCGTGCATTCTTATTTATAAACTGGTGAGGATGAGGGTAAAAGCACGAAGGGTGATGCCTGGCATTCTATTTATTATTTGATGAGGCTGAGAGTAAAAGCACGAAGGGTGATGACGTGCAAATTTCTTTCCTATTTTAATTGCTTAATTTGTTTGTTGATCATTTTTTATTTCTGTCTTTTCGTTTTCTCGCTCCTTATGTTGAAATTTCGCACTGCATGCTCCCTTCCCATTAATTGCTGATTTAATTCTTTATCTATTATTATTTCCAATAGCATGATTATATATGTCCAGGTTTTTATGTGGTGTCCAGTCCTAGCCTCGTCACTACTTCGCCAAGGTTAGGCTCAACACTTACCAGTACATGGGGTAGGTTGTACTGATACTGCACTTTGCACTTTTTGTGCAGATCCAGGTTCAAGTCCGAGTTGATTTTGAGTAGTAGCTAATATTTCTGCATGGAGACATGAGGTAGATCTGCCGACGTCCACATATTCATGGAGTCTCTTCCTTATTATTCACTTGTTGTTTTATTTAGTTCAAAACACTTATATATTTTCTTTCAGCCAAATACTTGTAGTAAATCTTAGTAGTTCGTGAATTGTGACTCCAAACCCTGGGTAGCTAGACATTAGTATTAGTTTCGTAGTATCGCATTATTATTTAATATATTGTTTTGGTATCATATGTTGGATGGTAGAAAGACTTCGTATATGTTTTAACTTTTTTAAATGTCGAAACCCTCTAATGTAGGCTTGCCTAGAAAGTATAGCGTTAGGCGCCATCACGGTCCCGACGGTGGGAATTCGGGTCGTGACAAGTTGGTATCAGAGCACTAGGTTGCCTAGGTCTAACAATTCAGAGACAAGCTTAATAGAGTCTGAGGGATTGGTACGGCGACGTCTGTACTTATCTCTTAGAGGATACAAAGTTAGGAACAAGTTCGCTTTTATTCAACTTTGTCGTGCGATTCTTGTTATCCCAATACTGATTAAACTCTTCTATTCTTATTCTCTCACAGATGGCGATAACACGTACCTCTTCTTCCACAGACCAGCAACCAGATCCTCCAACAGCAGTAGCTCCTACAAGGGGCAGAGGCCGAGGTCGTGCCATAGGCCGAGGCAGGGACAGGACTCAGCCTAGTGCTCAAGCAGAAACTCCAGCTGTGGATCCCCAGATAGAGCTTGATGAGAGGGCTCCAGCTCCGACCATTCCGGTGGGACTAGCTCAGGTCCCAGAGGGGTTTATTGCTACCCAGTGCTTCAGGACACCTTGGTCCGACTAGTGGGACTTATGGAGAGTGTATCCCATACTGGCGCATTCCCCGTGGCAACAGTCGTATCTCAGGTTGGAGGAGGAGTCCAGACTCCTACTACCCACACTCTAGAGCAGATTACCCCTCAAATTCATACCCCAACAGCCCATCCAGTTAGGGTAGTTCAGCCAGTTGCTGCAACATCGTTCATTGATGGGGCAGTTATGTCCTCCGATGCTTTGTGGAGATTGGACAGGTTTATCAAGCTTTTCCTATTCATTTCAGTGGTGCCACTTTAGAGGACTCCCGGGAATACCTTGATAGTTGTCATGACGTTCTTCGGAAAATGGGTATTTTGGAGACCAATGGGGTCGATTTTGCTACTTTCTAGATTAATGGTTTTGCCAAGAAATGGTGGAGGGTTTATCTATTGACTAGACCAGCTAGGTCACCTACTCTTACTTGGGATCAATTTTCATACCTCTTCTTGGAGAAGTTTCTACCTATTACTACTAGAGGGAAGCGTCGCCGTCAGTTTGAGCGTCTCCAGTAGGGCAGCATGACTGTTACGTAGTATGAGACCCGTTTCGTGGATTTGGCTCGTCATGCTACTCTTTTTCTACCCACAGAGAGGGGGAGGGTTAGGAGATTTATTGAGGGTCTTGCTCAGCCTATCCGATTGCAGATGGCTAAGGAGACATGGAGCAAGATATCTTTCCAGGATGCGGCCAATGTGGCCCGGCGAGTTGAGGTAGTTCTTGGATTGGGAGGTCAGGGGTCAGACAAGAGACCTCGCCATTACGGTGGATTCAACGGTGCCTCATATAGAGGCGGGGTTACTTTCAGTAAAGGCCATTCTTCCAGGCCATTCCATTCAGCACTTCAGACATCCTATGGTGCCCCAGGTGGTTGTGGCTCTAACTCGCCTTATTCTGATAAGCCAGCTCCTATCAGTTCAACTCCTCTTCAGCGCTTTCAGGGTGGTTATACAGGTCGACGTGGTCAATTTGCCGGCCAACAGTCTCAGCAGCCGAAGTCTTATTATACTTGTCTTGACCTGAGGCACATTGCTAGATGTTGTCCTCGCGCGTCAAGTGGTTCTCAGTACCAGGGTTCTCGTGCTATAGTTCTGGCAACAGCTGCCACACCACCTGCCCAGCCAGCCAGGAGTAGGGACCAGGTAGCCAGAGGTAGGGGCCAGATTGTTAGAGGTGGAGGCCAGTCCGCTAGAGGTGGAGGTCCGCATGTCAGAGGTCGTTCTAAAGACATGGTTCAGGGTGGTGGGGACCATCCCCCATTGTATGCATTCCTGGCCAGACCTGAGGTGGAGTCCTCCGATGTTTTTATCACAGGTACCATTTCAATTTGCAATAGAGATGCTTCAGTTCTGTTTGATCCGGGTCTACTTACTCTTATGTGTCATCTTATTTTGGTTCGTATTTGGTGGTGCTCCGCGATTCCTTGAGTGTCCCTGTTTATGTGTCTATGCCCGTGGGGGATGCTATTGTTGTAGATCGTGTGTGGTCGTTAGGGTCTTGAAACCATTGTAGACCTTTTTTTTCCAGGATATGGTTGATTTTGATGTCATATTGGGCAAGGATTGGCTGTCACCTTATTATGCTATCTTGGATTGTCACGCCAAGACAGTGACATTGGCCTTGCCGCGGTTTTCTCGATTAGAGTGGAGAGGGACTCCTGGTCATTCCTCCAGCAGGGTTATTTCTTATACGAAGGCTCGTCGCATGGTCGAGAAGGGGTGTTTGGCCTATTTGGCTCATGTTCGTGATTCTAATGCTGAGGTTTCTTCTATAGATTCAGTGCATGTTGTTCGTGAGTTTCCCAAGGTGTTTGTTGTAGACCTGCTGGAGATGCCACCCGACAGGGACATTGATTTTTACATTGATATGGCACCGGGCACTCAGCCCATTTCTATTCCTCCATACCAGATGGCCCCGCCAGAATTGAAAGAATTGAAAGAACAGTTGCAAGACTTACTTGATAAGGGCTTCATTAGGCCTAGTGTCTCGCCCTGAGGTGCACATATTTTGTTCGTGAAGAAGAAAGATGGATCGATGAGTATGTGTACAGATTACCGGCAGTTAAACAAAATCATTATCAAGAATAAGTATCTGTTGCCGAGGATTGATGATTTGTTTGATCATCTTCAGGGTGATAGGGTATTTTCGAAGATTGATTTGAGATCGGGCTACCATCAGTTGAGGATTAGGGCATCCGATGTCCCTAAGATAGCTTTTCGGACGAAGTATGGGCACTATGAATTTCTGATGATGTCTTTTGGCTTGACTAATGCCCCAACAACATTTATGGACTTGATGAATCAGTTTTACAAGCCTTATCTAGATTCCTTCATAATTGTGCTCATTGATGACATTCTAATATACTGCCGCAGCCAGGAGGAGCATGAGCAGCACCTCTGAATAACGCTTCATACTTTGAGGGACAATCAGATGTATGCTAAATTTTCAAAGTGCGAGTTTTGGTTGGATTCAGTCGCTTTCTTGGGTCAAATTGTATCAGCATAGGGTATTCGGGTAGATCCTAAGAAGATAGAGGCAGTCAAGAACTGGCCTAGACCCACTTCAGCCACGGAAATTAGGAGCTTCTTGGGTTTGGCGGGTTACTACCGTCATTTTGTGGAGGGGTTTTCATCTATAGCATCCCCAATGACTAAATTGACTCAGAAAAAGTGCCCCATTCAAATGGTCATACGAGTGTGAGACGAGCTTTCAGAAGCTCAAGACATCCTTGACTTCAGCACAGGTGTTGGTGTTGCCAATAGGTTCAGAATCTTTCACGATATATTGTGATATCTCCCGTGTTGGGCTCAGAGCGGTATTGATGTAGGAAGGAAAGGTGATTGCATATGCGTCTCGGTAGTTGAAGATTCATGAGAATAATTATCATGTCCATAATTTAGAGTTGGAAGCCATTGCTCACGCATTGAAGATTTGGAGGCACTATCTCTATGGTGTGCCGTGTGAGGTTTTCACGGATTACCGCAGCCTTCAATACTTGTTCAAGCAAAAGGATCTCAATTTGAGGCATAGGAGATGGTTAGAGCTATTGAAAGAATATGACGCTACTATATTGTACCATCCGGCAAGGCCAATGTGATGACCGATACATTGAGTAGGAAGGCAGTGAGTATGGGCACCCTTGCATTTATTCCAGTCAATGAGAGGCCGTTAGCTTCAGATATTCAGACTCTGGACAATCAGTTCGCGAGGTTGGATATTCTGGAGCCCAGCCGTTTTTAGCTTGTACAGTCACTCGGTCTTCCTTATTCAAGTGTATCATAGATCGGCAGAATGATGACCCTCACTTGATGGTCCTTAAGGACACAGTTCGGCACGGTGGTGTCAAGCAGGTTATAATTTTCCTACAATAACAACTACCAATCGAGCACTCAGATGGCTCCCTATGAGGCATTATATGGTAGACGGTGCAGGTCGCCAGTTGTATGGTTTGAGCCGGGAGAGGCTCGGTTATTGGGTACAAATTTGGTTCAGGAGGCCTTGGACAAGGTCAAGATTCTACAAGATCGACTTCGTACAGCTTAGTCCAGGCAAAAGAGTTATGCCGACAGTAGAGCTCGTGATGTATCATTCATGGTAGGAGAGAGGGTATTACTTCAGGTATCGCCCATGAAGGGTGTTATGAGATTTGGGAAGAAGGTCAAGTTGAGCCCTAGGTATATCGGTCCATTTGAGATCCTCGAGAGAGTGGGGGAGGTAGCTTATAGACTTGCGTTGCCTCCAAGGTTATCCTCAGTTCATCCAATATTCCATGTGTCTATGCTCCGGAAATATCATGGTGACCCGTCTCACGTGTTAGATTTCAGCTTTGTCCAATTGGACACGGATTTGACTTATGAGGAGGAGTTGATAGCCATTCTAGACCAGCAGGTTCGTCAGTTGAGGTCAAAGAGTTACCCTTCAATTTGAGTGCAGTGGAGAGGTCAGCCTGTTGAGGCAGCTACTTGGGAGTCCGAGTCAAACATGCAGAGTAGATATCCACACTTGTTCACCAGTTCAGGTACATTTCTATGTCCGTTCGAGGACGAACATTTGTTTAATAGGTGGAGATTGTGATGACCCAAAGGGTCATCTTATGATTTAAAGCTCCATTCCAGACACGTTAGCATTAAAACATTATTTTTATTCACCTCGATTTGCGCGCACAGTCCAGGCATGAATCCGAAAAGCTTTTGTGTGAAAATATATAAAATAATAATTTTTGAGTGTTAAAATTGATTTTTTAGTTGACATTGGTCAATGTTTTGAGTAAACGAACCCGGACCCGTGTTCCACCGGTACCAGGAGTTCTGTAGTAAAATATGGGACTTGGGCGTAAACCCGAAATCGAATTCCGAGGTCCTTAGCTGGAGAAATGAATTTTTGATGAAAATTGTTAAACTAAAATTTAAAGGAATTAAAGAAATTGATTAATGTTTGAAATCGTTGGTATCGGACCGTATTTTGGTTCCGGATCCCGATATAGGACTGTTATAACATATATGTCATGTCTGTGAAATTGGGTAAAAATTGGAGTTGATTTGACGTGATTCGGACGTCCGGTTGAGAAGATAGTAATCTTGAAGTGTTCTTGAGAAAACCATGAGTTTGATGCGAAATTCACAGTTTTAGGTATTATTTTGATGATTTGATCGCACGAGCAAGTCCGTATGATGTTGTTAGACTTGTGTGCATGTCTGGTTTGGAGCCCCGAGGGTTCGGATGAGTTCTTCGCGTTCGCGAAGCTTCTTACGCGAACGCGGAGAGTAAATTTGCTGAGGGATAAATCCTTCTTCGCGAACGCAAAGCACTGGGGGGGGGGGGGGGGGGGGGGTAGTACCCTTCGCGAACGCGATGAGTTATGGGACTTGGGGGAGGGGAGTCTTGTCTTCTACGTGAACGCGGCCACTGGGTAGCGAACGCGATGGCTGGGGGGGGGGGGAGGAATGCCTTTCGTGAATGCATGGAATGACTCGCGAACGCGAAGGTAAATAGGGCCACTGCTTCGCGATCGCGACAGGACTCTCGCGAACGCGATGAAGGCTTGTCCAGCAAATTAAAAGAACAGAACCTAAAATGGGATTAGGCCATTCTTTCATATTTTCAAAACCAAGAAGGCTTGGAGGCGATTTTCAAGAGACAAGTTCTTCCCCAAATTGTTGGTAAATGATTCTAAACTATTTTCTCTCAATTACCCATTGTTTTTCATCATTTTTCAATCAAAAGTCTAGGGTTTTCATGGTAGAAATTGGGAGTAGAGTTAGGGAATTTTGCATATTTGGAATTTACACCTCGAATTGAGGTCGTATTTCAAAACTAACTACATATTCGGGCTCGGGGGTGTACAATTAAACGGATTTTGGTTTGAACCTCGAGTTTGGACCAAGCGAGCCCGGGGTCGATTTATAACCTTTTGGGGAAAACTTAGGAAAACCATGATTATGCATTAAAGTTAATTCCTTTAGCAATAATTAATGATATTGAACTAATTATGATTGGATACGAGTGGGTTGGAGGTGAATTCTAAAGGAAAAGTTGTACTTGAGTAGTGAGTGGCCTGCAAAATCGAGGTAAGTGTTGTGTCTAACCTTAGCTTGAGGGAGTAGGTATTGTGTGACTACTTGCTACTTGTTTTGGTTGTTAAATATGATGTACAGGTGAGGTGATGAGTACCTATACGTTGTGGTCGAGTCATAGCGTGCGAGTGAAAGTTCATTCTTTTTATTCTTGGAGTCTTAAAGCCTATTATCCATGTTTATTGTTGCTATTGAAATGTTGGAATAATTGTATCCGGTTCCATTGAGATGGATAACATTGTGAATATTTATTTGAGATTGAGATGTTAAATTTTGAAAGTAATTATGATGAAATACTGATTTCTTGTGAAATTTCTCTTTGTCTGTTGTTAATGATTCTGTGACTGGTGAGGAAGAGTGTAAAGCACGAAGGGTGATGTCGTGCATAATTTATTTAAATGGTGAGGAAGAGTGTAAAGCACGAAGGGTGATGCCGTGCATAATTTATATAATGGTGAGGAAGAGGGTAAAGCACGAAGGGTGATGTCGTGTATAATTTATTTATATCGTGAGGTTAAGATTATATATGTCCAGGTTTTTATGTGGTGTCCAGTCCTAGCCTCGTCATTACTTCGCCGAGGTTAGGCTCGACACTTACCAGTACATGGGGTCGGTTGTACTGATAGTCCACTCTGCACTTTTTGTGCAGATCCAGATTCAGGTTCGAGTTTATTTTGAGTAGTAGCTGACATTTCCGCACAGAGACACGAGGTAGATCTGCCGATGTCCCTAGATTCCTAGAGTCTCTTCCTTATTATTCACTTGTTGTTTTATTTAGTTCAAAACAATTATATATTTTCTTTCAGCCAAATACTTGTAGTAAATCTTAGTAGTTCATGAATTGTGAGTCCAAACCCTGGGTAGCTAGACATTAGTATTAGTTTCGCAGTATCGTTTTATTATTTCATATATTTTTTTGGTATCGTATGTTGGATGGTAGAAAGACTTTGTATATGTTTTAAGTGTTTTAAATGTCGTTACCCTCTAATGTTGGTTTACCTAGCAAGTATAGCATTAGGCGCCATCACGGTCCTGACGGTGGGAATTCGGGTTGTGACAACAGGCTGCATCAGTATAATCTCTGGAACTTGTTCGACCTGAACCAACTGCTCTAGGGTATGGACGACAGGAGTCTGTGATCCTCCCCCGACCTGAGATGTGGCAAGAGCAAGTGGAATCAATCCAGTCGGAGGCAAGGTGTTGAACATGCTTAGAAACTGGGCTAGAGTCTCCTAGAGGGCTAGTGCAGCAACAGGTGCCTGCCCTCCAGCTAGAGCTACTGGGGGTTCCTCTGTAGCAGCTCGTGCATGTGCTCTGGATGCACCACGTGGACGTCTTCGACCTCTACCCTGGCCCAAGACCCGGCCTCTCACGACTCTAGCAGGGGGTGTGGGTGCTTGGTCATCAGATCCGCATGTACGTGTCCTCACCATCTATGAGAGAATGGAAGACAGAAGTTTAGAATTTCGAAGTCAACAATTCTGCATGCCAAGGAATCAAAGAAGTGTAATTTTCCTAACAGTTCCATAGCCCCCTGAGGATAAGTACAGACATCGTCGTACCAATCCGCGAGACTCTAATAAACCTGCTTGTAACTCACGATACCTATGAACCTAGAGCTCTGATACCAACTTGTCACGACCCAATTCTCCCTCCGTAAGACGTTGTGAAGGCACCTAGTCGCTACGACTAAGTAAGCCTAACAATTTCGTGAAAACTGAAATAAAAGTAGTAATTAACAACTAACTTCAACAGAAAACTATATAATGATAAATGCCGCTCGGCATGTACAAGAAATCCAAATAATCGAGTATAACAACATTTTTCAAAACTAGGTAGTCATAATTCACAAGCTTCTAGGAGATAACTAAGTGTCTTTTACATCAAATTCTAAGGATAATACGGAAAGAAAACAACATAGGAGGGAATGGAGGAGGACTCCGAGGTCTGCGGGCGTTGTAGATTTACCTTGAAGTCTCCATAGCGGCAACAAGTACTCTCAGCTAATAGTGGGGATGGTAAGAGATACCTGGATCTGCACACAAAAATATGTCCAAAAGAGTAGCATGAGTACACCACAACGGTACCTAGTAAGTGTCAAGCCTAACCTTAGTAGAGTAGTGATGAGGTCAGTCTCGGGCCCTACTAGGATTTAATAATAAGACAGAAGATATAATAACATGAAGAAAGACTGAGAATTTAACAAAAAGAATTCAAAGAGAAATAGCAACATAACACAATGAGATAAACAACATGGGCGCTCCCGGGAAACCGTCTTGTAGTCCCAAAAGTAAATACTCAACAAGGGATCTCCCGAGATACTGTCTCGTAGTCCCAAAAGTAAATATGCAAGGAGATATACCACCTCGTAGTCTCCAAAGTAAATGTGCAGGGGGATCTCCCGAGGTACCTCCTCATAGTCCCAAAAGTAAATATGCATGGGGATCTCTCGAGGTACCGCCTCATAGTCCTAAAAGTAAACACACGGCTCGAATCGATGGAAAACAACAATTAATAGCAAAAATTCTATAGTTAAGGTCGATACAAATCAAGGAAAGACAGTAATTCAACTAAACATGTTGCACATATTTCAAATAAGCATTTAAGACACGTAGACATGCAATATTAGACTAAACAGGATAACTACACATACTGGTATAACTTAATTAAGATGTAACTGGTTACTACTAAGTGAAAAAATGGATTTTACAGTAATTAGCTCGTGTACGCGTCACCTCGCGTACACGTCGTTCACATATCACAGAAGTATCACATCAGTATCAAATTCTAAGGGGATTTCCCCCACACAAGGTTAGGCATGCCACTTACCTCAAACTAAGCTCAATCAATCAGTAAGAACGCCATTTCCACGATTTTCCGATTCCAAATGGCCCAAATTTAGCCAAAAGCAATTACATACCATAAATATAACTATAAGAAACTAATTTAATTAATGAAATCAAAACTTTGATAAAAAAATTAGAAATTTGCACCAAAAGGTCGACCCGTGCCCACGTCTCGAAATCGGGTATAAGTCAAAAATTCGAACACACCATTTCCCCACGAGTTCACTCGTACCAAAATTACTCAAATCCGATGTCAAAATCTCAATCAAAACCCAAAAATACGGTTGAAGAACTTTTCCTATTTTTTCCAACTTCTCAACTCAAATCCGAAATTAAAGATGGAATTAACGATAGATTAGTGGAATATAACAAAAACAAAAAGTGAAAAATCATTACTCAATCGATGCGCTATGAAAATCTCTCAAAACTTTTGTCCAAATCCGAGCTCTCTATCTCAATTTTTGATAAAAATTGCTAAACCCTCGTTTTTGAAATGTTATAGTATGCCTAGGTGCTCACACTACGCGATCGCGGAAATTCCCACGCGATCGCGTAGAACAAAATTCCAAAAGCTTAAAAACATACTACTTGAACGCATTCCCACATTCCCGACCGCGTACCAGTGACTGTTTAACGCGGTCGTGTCCATCCTTACGCGACCACAAAGAACAACGTGAACTCCACTGTGGCCTTACCTCCTCTTCGCGAACGCGGCCTCGCCCACGCGTTCGCGATGCACAACATGATCAACTTACGCGATCGTGTACCCTTACTTGCGAACGCATAGGGTAAAATTCCACTGCCCCCAGACTGGCTTACACGAACATGTCTCCTCTTGCGCGATCGCATCAGAGGAAACCAACAACTGAAAGTACCAGAATTTCTGCAATTCCAATAAGTCCAAAACTAGTCCGTTAACCACCACGAATCCACTCGAGGCCCCCGATACCTCAACCAAACATACCAACAAGTCCTACAACACCATACGAACTTAGTCGAGTCCTCAAATCGCATCATACACCAACAAAACACGAATCACACTCCAATCCAAACTTAATGAACTTTGAAACTTCAAACTTCTACAACCGATGCCGAAGCCTATCAAATCACGTCCGATAGACCTCAAATTCTGCACACAAGTCATAATTGACGTTATGAGCGTACTCTAACTTCCGGAATAGGAATACGACCCCGATATCAAAAAGTCCGCTCCCAGTCAAACTTCCAAAAAATTTAACTTTCACCATTTCAAGCCTTATTCAGCTAAAGACCTCCAATTCACAATCCGGACACGCTCCTAAATCCAAAATCACCCAACTGAGCTAACGGAACCGACAAAAAACCATTCTGGAGTTGTCTTCACACAGTTCCACTATGGTCAAAATCCTAGAACTTAATCTTCCGTTTAGGAACTAAGTGTCCCAATTCACTCCGAAATCAGGAACAAAGCCTCCCGACGAGCTACATAAGCAGAAAAAGATATAGGAAAAATAATAAATAGGGAATTGGGGCTACTACTCTCAAAATGACTGGTCGAATCATTACAATAGTCATAAATAAGTATGCAATTATACTGAAAATTGTACCTCGATGACAACCTGTAAATACACCCCCACAACCCTTGTATGAATTTGCAATTATTTTTCAGATCTCATGCCTCCTTCACCGTCCGATGAATGGGGTCCATTCATCGCAATGTACTCCAACATTCATTTTGACATGTGAATTGTAAATAATATTGGGATAAATTTTTAAATTATTGTCGATAATTCTCCAAACAAAAATATAATTTAATTTTCGTAGCGAAAATCCGTTGTTCAATAAAATCACTAACTCGCCATAAAATTGTCAAATTGAGAGTTATTTTGTAATAAATTATTCAAATTTACTGGAAAAAGCGTTTTAAGATTCTATTCTTCACATAATAAACAATGAAATAGACAAAAGTCATAAATAGGTATGCAACTATACTGAAAATTGTACCTCGATGACATTGACAGCTGTAAATACACCTCACATCCCTTATATGAATTTGCAATTATTATTGAGATCTCATGCCTCCTTCTCCGCCCGAGACTCCCAATCCATCGCAATGTAGCCCAAATATTTTGACATGTGAATATAGTAAGTACTAAATACTAATGGGACAAAATTCTAAATTGTTGTCGGTAGTTCTCCAAACAAAAAATATAATTTAATTTTCGTAGCAGAAGTTCATTGTCTAATAAAATCACTAACTCACCATAAAAATATCAATTTAAAATCTATTTTGTAATAAATTATTCAAATTTACTAGAAAGAATGTTTTAAGAATTCTATTTCTACATAATGGATACTTAAGTTTACATAATTATAGTTAATATTTTTCCGCATAAACAATGAAATAGACAATAGTCATAAATAAGTAGATAACTATAGTGAAAATTTGTACCTCGATGACAGCCTGAAAGTATATCCCACAACCATTGTATGGACTTGCAATTATTTTTCAAATTTCATGCCTTCTTCCACGTCCGAGACATGAGTCCGGAATCCAATTATTTAGTTTTCTTTGCAATTGTGATGTAAATAGGTTAAAAAAAGAAAGAGTAATCATTTTATGTATAACGCGGATTTAAACTGTGCTATACTTTAATGGTGTTTTGGCTGTTAAAGTATAGCGCGATTTAAAACCGCGTTATACATATATAGCGCATGAATAAACAACGCCATGCTAACTTGACGGAACGGAAAGGTATAGCGCGTTATATAATCGCGCTACATATGTATAGCGCGGTTATATACCGCGATATACCCATTTGAATAAACAGTCCCCCTTCTTCCCCGATTCGAACCAGAAGCCTTCCTCCACCATTTTTAAAAGCGAAACAGCGGTCCCCCCTCCCCTCCCACCCCCCCAATTTTTCTCCAAAAAGATTTATAGTAGGCCCCACCCATTACACAAAACGATAAGAACGTAGGTCCCACATCGTAGCAAAGCATTGTGTTGTTGCGGTTTCACTGTTTCGGACTCAAATTTTCAACTAATCGACTTTCCGAAAAATATAAATCGAGGTATTCCGATTTATTTTATATCGAAACTCGTATAATAATGCATATTAGTTGTCTTGAATGTGTTTCCATGTTGTTTTGTGTTTTGCTTGCGTAACTAGTATGTTATATTAATCCGTACTAAGATATTAGTGTTCTAAAAATGTGAAATTGAGAAATCATTTTTTTTTGTTAATAAAAATGTTAATATCTTTTACTATTTTATATGTATTTTCGTGAATGTTATGTGATTAATATGTATTTGTTGTTTATATTTAGCTTAGATTATTTATTAGCATAGTATAATGTAGAGCATTTTAGCGTAGTAAAATGTAGAGCATTTTAGCGTAGAATCGTTGTAGTTTAAGTATCTCTTATACTGATAGATGAAACACAAACCCTGTCCAATTTACAAAAATTAATTATTTAATTTAAAAAACAAACACACAAAATTATGAAAATATTAAAATTGACACATATAAGAATTCATGATAGGTTGCTGCTACTGGGCCTCAAATATCGAGTCTGAAACCCATAGGTATATACTCTGTCTAATTTACAAAAATTAATTATTTAATTTATAAAACATACACACAAAATTATAAAAATATTGAAATTGACACACATAAGAATTCATGATAGCTTGGTGCTACTGGGCCTCAAATATCGAGCTTGGAACCCATAGATATATACTCTGGTAGTGAAGTGATTCGTTGAATGTGTCCATTTCACACGTGTGGGTGGGAATGTATTTACCCACTTTCCACACACATGTGTTCTTCTTACTCGCACGCAACATCCAATGACATGGCGTAAACCACCTGCGACAAACAATCTTGTATACATCCAGACTTGACTCCCATACCTGCATCTCACAACACTCTTTTACGTTGTGCATTTTACAAGCCCTGCTTACGCGCGCTTTATCAGGAAAAAGCATGCCCTTTGCCAACATCGTTGGTCTAGACTCATCCCACGTTGTTGTCCGAATTTCATCAAAATCCCTTGTGAGAGCTTCCACATCCGACATACTTGGCCTGTTATCAAGGTAGGGAATCTTCCTTGAATGAAACGGCACTTGGGACTCGTGCACTCTTCGTCTAGGGGGGGGGAGCATACTCCCTCATCAAATCAGGTCCTTCATTGTCATCCTCCTCATCACCATCCTCACGAGGGAAGGGTGTGTCGTCTCCGGATTCTTCGACATTGTTGTCGTAATCACTATTCTCTTCCTCACTCTGTGCATCTGCCATATCCCAATTTAATATGTTGTCTTCGGGCAATTGAGTGAGGACAGGTGGTTCAACTTGCTCGTTTTCACTGCACAAACAACAAAATAATAAGCTACTGAAATTAATAAATACTTTTCATATAACTGTATCACTTACTTACAAGTCGTAATGTGGTGATATTTCATGATGGACATTTTCATGTTGGTGATGACTCCCATATGGACCACCATGATCCAACACACCAAAACTAGGCATATTCCAACTATGCGTAGGTTCATAACTTGTAAAATTCATATCCAGTCGGTACCCCCTGTAGAATATATGAGCGTTAATACAAATTCAATACAACAAAAGTATACATCGTAACATAAAGGACAATTGAGGTTTACCACTCGTCTAGTGGATTATGTAAAGCATGAGAGAAATTATTTCCTCGTTGCTCATTCGCCGACGGCGATAAGTTTAAATCAAGACAAACTCTTTCATCTGGAACCTGTCTGTCAAAAACTGCTCCAGAATAATCACCCGATGACTAGGGATTTTCCCTACTATGCGCAACCTCATTGTTGGGAACGTCTTCGACCTTGACGTACATATACAACATTTTGATTACAAGAAATTCCCGGTATTCATCCGGAGTACTCAGAAAATCCCTCAAAGTTTCATCATCGTCAATGTTAAACTCCGCGTAACAAGAAATCCCTTGCGAAGTGACGAAATACAGATATCTTCCGATTACTTTAAGGTTCACCGAACGTTTCCTCACACTCATTTTTGTACATAATAACGATACCAATGTATCGTACTCTATTGTAAGTGGAAATTTAACATGACACTGTGGAGATAAATTATACCTCACAGAGTTATTCTCCATCACAACCTCCCACCCCCCCTCCCCCCCTCCCAAAATATAATGAAACCCTTATTCTTCGCTCTTCAGACATTATGAAGAAATGCTTGAGAATTTAACAAGAAGAAAAGTTTAAACGGGAGTTAGAATATTTTTTGAATGAATTTTTGTAAAATCTTAATGCCTTTAAATAAGGCAATGCCTAGCTCGGGGGGCTGATTTTTTTATGTATAACGTCTTTTAAAGGGCGTTATACCCATTTGAATTATTGTAATGTCAGTTAACTTATTGGTGGGCCCACAAACATGTATAGCGCGGTATATAACCGCGCTATACATATATAGCGCGGTTATATAACGCGTTATACCTTTCCGTCCCATCAAGTCAGCATAGCGCTGTTTATTCATGTGCTATATATGTATAACGCGGTTTTAAACCATGCTATACTTTAACGGGCAAAACACCGTTAAAGTATAGCGCGATTTTATACATATAATGGTTACTCTTTCTTTTTTTAACCTATTTACGTCACACTTGTCAAAAAATCCAATAATTGGGTTTCGGACTCTCCGAGACATCCCCATCCACCACAATATGCCCCCTTTCATCGCTCGTTTTTACATGTGAATACGAGACAAAACGTCAAATCACTGTTGTTAATAAGGGTGGCATGTGTGCCGGTTAGGCCTGGGCCCGCAAACCCAAATGGGTAGTGGGTTTAAACGAGCCTAATTGTTTAAGTCCGGGACCAGGTGGGAGTGGGCTACTAAGTGGGTCGGTCCGTTGAAAAAGGTCCACGAGACCGGGACAGTTTGGGCCTGAGACCGGCTGTTAAGTGGGCCGGTTCGATCGGTCCTAACCGGTCCCAACGACTATTTTTTTTTTAAAAAAAAAAAAAAATTAAATCCGGATTTTTTTTCTAGCCGTTGTTAAAGTTTAAAAAATGGTCGTTGTCTTGCAAAAATAGTCGTTTGCTATTTCTAAAATAGTCATTTAACCGCCCAAACTTTGTTTTAACCTCAAGCTTTTTTTAATTACACCTTTCTCTATTTTCAACTATAAATACCCCCTTATTCTTTTATTTTTCTCACAAAATCATCAATCTCTCTCAATCTTTCTCTAATTTTCTTCTATAATTTCTTACTTTATTGTTGCAATTTATGAAAAGTTGTGAAGTTGGTGAATTGAAGTATTCAAGTCTTCAACGATATTTAATTTTCAACAAGTTGTTCGTCAAATCGGTAAACTCGTTCCAACTCTTAAGTTTTAATATTATAATTTTGTTTGTTTTACTTTGTATAATAATAATTAAGTTGGCATATTCTTTGAAAAAAAATATTTTGTAAAAGTAAGGAAAAATCCAAGATTGGTGAATCTAGTGGACAAGTTGTTCCTCATCCACTTCCCCCGGCTCCCCGACCCAGATCTGTTACCCGTCCTACACCTGCTATTCTTGATTACAATTTACCGATAGTCAATTTTACCATGATATTGCACCAGGTGAATAATTAAACCATGAATATATGAATGCGCTTTATGGTAATCCAACTATTGATGAAAATGATGAGGAAAATATAGATTTTGATGAAACACAATCGGATGACGAAACACCCACTAGTCCTGTTGCTAAGTTAACCCAACTGATAATAATCCAAATGATGCCCCCTCTGACCCTCCTGTTACTACCCCTACTTTTTCTAGACAACCTTCTAAACGGAGCGAAACATCTCTTGCTTGGCCATTTTTAATTCAANGGGGGGGGGGGGGGGGGGGGGGGAGTTTGTCTAGACACATATTGATACATCCTAAAGATAAAGTCAACTTTCTTCAAATGAAAGCTGCGACCGAGGGGACAAGTGTACCTAGTCAGGTTGACCCTTGTACCGGGTCAAATTAATTTCAACCGGTAATTAACATTGTTATCAGTGGTATTTTATATTATGATCGAAGAAAAGATCGTGAAGAATTGACAAAAATGGTTACTGTTATGTGCTTACCCTATAGTTTTCCTTCTAACCCTCACTTTGTGCATTATATTAGAAATGTTTTTAATCCTACTTATAAAAGGATGGCCTCGCACAACCGTAAAGAGCGATATTTATAAATATAAACATGAATATGAACAATATTTCCGCTATTTATTTACTCATATAAATTGTCGTGTTTCTATTACTACTGATATTGGTAGAAATGGTAATGACTGTTATTATCTTACTGTTACCAGTCATTGGATTGATGAGGATTAGATAGTACAAAAGTGCATTATTGCTTATAAACTAATTAATTCACGTCACACATGTCAATTTATTGCTAGCACGAGTACATATATTCGTAGATATTTTTGCATTAGTGATAAAATAATACCAGTTTCAATGGATAATGCTTCTATTAACACTAATGATATAGCCTTACTTACCACTACACTAAATCCTGCATTTAGCAATATTTTTCATGTTAGATGTATTTGTCATATTTACCATTTAATTGTCGGTGATGGTATGAGAATTTTAAATAGTGAAATTGAAAAGGTTAAAATGGCTCTTAACTGGCTTTTTTAGTCAAACCGTAGAAGTAGACTTACAGAGATGCGATGAATTTGGTCTAAGAGAAAGAAAGGTTCCTAAACCTTATCCAACTAGATTGAATTACATGTATGGAAATTTAGTTGTTGCATAAGAATATAGAACCCCATAAACTCAACGTTTAATGCTCGTGTAACTGATGATGATGAGCACCTTACAAATCAGGTTTGAGCTAATGTTAAAATGCTTGTAGAATTTTTAGAAAAAATTCATATTGCTACAAATAAATTTTCTGGGCAGTATTATCCTACTATTTCTAACTGTTTAGTTTATATTGCAGAACTTGCAAATTTATTTACTCATTTTTCAGAGGGTGGGGTAATTTATCAACTTGTTATTGATTCGATGAGAAAAAAAGTTAAAAAAAATATTTTTTCCTTATTCCCCCTATTTATGGCGTTGCTGCCTTGTTAAATCCTACTATGAAATTAGGAGGTCCTCAATTTTGGTATGAAACTATTTATAATAATTTAGCACTTGAAGATGAGGAATTGCCTAAACTTCCGGAAGCAATAACCTCAATTAAAATAAATGCTCAAACTATTTATAGTGCTTATCAAATTGCATTAGATTATGCTAGACCAAATGTTCCAACTCCTACTTCTTCTAGTTCTCAATCATCTAAGAACTGCGGGAGTAAGATCACTTAGTGCTTGGGCGGGGTTCAGGGGTTCTCAAGGTTCCAACACTAGTGATTGTTCACAACTAAATGAGCTTGAAGTTTATTTGTCGCAGGGAATTGAGTAAGTTTATTGCCATATTTTGTTAATGCCATAATAATTAAAATTATAACGCTTTACATTGAATATCTCTTTACAATATTTTTGTGTTTAAATTTAAATTAAAAAATTTAAGTCACAATTATATAATATAATTTATAAGAAATTACCTTAGATAAATTTTTTTAAAAAAAATAGGCACGACCCACTTAGGCCCGGGACCGACCCACTAAGCCAGAGACCATTAGTTAGCGGTCTTGATCCCGGGCCGATTACTACAAAAAAGCCCACAAAGCCCGAGCCCGCTTAAGTCTGGCCCACAAGGCCCGTTTAGGCACGGGCCCGGTCCACATTACAGCCCTAGCTGTTAATTCAATTGTAACTTATTTTTTTAATGGACTCACTATTAAAATGTCAATTTTAAAAGTTATTTTCTGTAACAAATTGTTAAAATCTACTAAAAATAACATTTTAAGAAGTCTATTTCTATATCACGGTAAATATACATAGATACATTTATTTTTTTGCTACATAAGTCTTGTAATAGAAAAAGGGATAATTGCACTTTTGATTCCTTAGTTATGGATAAATTTTGATTTTGATCCGTGTAATATTTGACTAAACTTATTTAACCTTGAATTCTCTAAAATTTGTGTTGTTACGTCAGATAAATGTTATTATTAAGTTCTTTAAAACTATATTGCCTTCAAATACGAAATAACTATACAAAATTAGCATAATCCATGGACTATTAAATGGTTTATTTCGGAAAGAATTACAAGAAAATACACGTGGTTTCATACCATAACAAAAAATGGCCCATGTTTTCAAGTTTTATCTGACCTAGCCTATATTGTACATATTTTGAAAGCACTAGAAAATTAAAAATTTGTGTTCTTACGACCATTATTTCTAAAAGCTATGGAGTTAAATTCCGTGTTCTCACAGCCATTGCTTTCACTCTCTCTTCTTCTCAAATCTTCTACACATGCTTCAAGGGGCCGTATATTTTCTGTTTCTCCTCTTATGTCACCTGGTTGCAAAGTAAGAAAATTGAAGAGTAAAAGTCCACCTTTGCAACCATTCAAAGCTTTGCTTTTGAAAATGAGTTTTTTTTTTGAGTTTGTTAGTTGTTTGGATTGAGTGTTGTTCTAATTGATTGAAAATATCAAAAGGAGTACAAAATTTAAATTTGAAGTGATTTGGAGTAGATTTGAGCAAAATTTGAGTTAAATTTCAGAAAAGACGTAAGGAAGAAGACGAAGTCAGTTTTTTGTATAATTATGTATAATAATGTATACGAGTGTAGAAACACACCTTATATATTATTATACACTTTTATACACATTTATATAAGTGTCTGTAGACGAACTTCTTTCACGATTTTCAATTGCAATTCTTGTTCAAAACCAGTCCAAATCTTCATTAAATGACTTCAAATTTTATATACAACCTCCTTATACTATTTTTAATAAGTCTAAATAACACCCACTCCAAATTTCTCACAACTCGGAATTTAAAACCCACATATTTAAACTTGTTAAAAATCTAATTTTCACCACCCAAATGGATTTGATTTGTTGAACTAATATTTGAGTCACATTTACTGATTCGAATATTAACTTAAATGATTGAGGAATCCTTTTTAAAAATTAAATTGCTATTTTGAGAACCTATTGGAATTGAATGTTGAATTTTAGCCTATTATTTTTGAGTTAGTTAGTTGTAAATTAAAATGTGGGCTATAAAATTGAAAAAAAGGGTACCCAATTGCTCTAATGTGAAATTTTCCCTTTATTTTAATGATTCACTGGAAGAAGAATAACAATTACACATTCCAATTAACCAACTATTACAAGGACTAACATATGAGTTTGTCAATGTTTAGGGGCTAATATGACAAGAAAGCATACAAAATTTGCACCATAATGACAGCCTGCAAACATACCCAACAACCCTCGTACTGAACTTAAGTAAATATCCCAGATCTCATGCTCTCTCTCCTAGGCCCGTTGCCGTATTCCAAGATTTTACACGTTCTCTCTCTCTCCCCTCCCTCCAAACCCCCCACCCCATGAGAAAATATCTTGGATGAGACAGCTCAGAATTTCATTTTAAAACCTCCCAAATTTAACCTATTATTCTGTGTTAGACAGACTCGGCAGGTCTTTTGAACAGAGGCTTAACAGTTCAGTACTTAACACCATGTTCTTAAAAACCCGAAAATCGAATCAAATCAAAAATCAAATTAAATTGATCAAAAAATTTGATATTTTTTCGTTTGGTTTGATTTTGGTTTTGAATTTTAAAAACCGATTAAATTTGATTTGGTTTTGGTTTTAATAAAAAAATAACCGAATCAAACTGACTATAAAAGTAGCTATTTCAAATTTATTATTACACCTATATATATA
>ML295907.1:257-11021 GCA_005239495.1 Nicotiana undulata | reverse complement strand
CTCGATCAAATACAGTATCGAGTGCCAGTCGTGCCTCCCCTAGTTTGGGGGCGTGACATTTGTTGAGTCCGTGGGAGTGAGGGAAAAAACAAAAATTATTAAGTTGTTTACATATTTTTTTTGTACTCTTTTATTTATCTATTTTGTTATATTGTCTGCTAGCGGTATGTTTAGTCCGATCATATTTAGGTAGGTAAACCTTTAGGATTTTCGTGATTTAGTTTCTCTTTTGAGGTTGGAGGTCATCCCCTTTTAGTTAAATTTTTTTGGGGAATACCCCGAAGGATTTGTATATATTAATTATCCGGGAAATGCCCCGAAGAACTTTGTAAATATTTTGGAGGCCATGACGATCGCTATGGAGGAAGTGTAATGTAGGTCAGCTTAGGACTTGCCTTTTTATTTATTTTTCTTTATTAGGTGGGGACGATCTCGAGCCTCTTGTGTGTTTATTTTCCTTTTATGTGTTTTTGCCTCAATTTGAATATCTTAAAAGCCAACTTGATCGAGTACGCAATCGTGATTTTCACGGGACTGGGGAATGTCTAACACCTTCTCCCCGAGTCAAATGAATCCCCTTACCTTGAATTTTGGTGCAAACTGTTTTTAAGAGTCAAACGTGTTTAAAAAGAAAAATTATTTTAAAGAAAAATGGTGACCTGACACATCGAAATCAAATTTCAGGTGGCGATTCTGAGTTATTCTTTTTGAACACAATCTTTTTGTCACTTGTAAAATTGAAAACCCTTTTCGAACTTTACTAAATTTTTTTATTTATTTTAGAGGGTTCAGTGAAATTTGTTTGAAAAAAAGGGGTGTGACAGGTGTCATCACGATCCCAACAGTAAAAATTACGAGTCGTGACATTTGTCTAATTATGAACATAGCTTGATGTCTGTACCTTTGAATCAAGGGAGAGTATCGTAGAGTAATTCCAAGTATGATCTAGTCAAATTGAGTATGTTAGTAGTGTCCTATATTCCTGGGTTGTAGGCACTAAGTAGTAATGGTGCATTTTTCTATTTTTCACTGATAGTGGATAGTTTCTGCTTAGTTAGTGATAATAGTGGTCAACTTAGTGACTTAGCGAGCTGTTTATTTATAAGCTTACTTATAGAAAGGCATTGCATGCTTTGATTTTTTTAACAAAAAAAATTAAAACTCCAGCACACATTTAGTACCCTATAACATTGAAACTTTGTTTTAAATTTTGTTGTTTACTTCCGTCAAAGCATGTGACGCGTTATTTACATACTAGATGAGGAAATGCCCGTATACGAGCCCAACATTATAGTTTTAAAATTATTGTTTATCGAGGTTCAATTAATTTTTGATAAAAAAACTGATCTTTGTTATATCTATTTAATCACGGATAAAGAATAATATTGGGGATCATAATTTATAATTAGTTTATTTTAATAATTTACTTAAACTTTAACTATAAATTATACTAATCTGTTTAAATTGCTCCAATTAATATAAAAAGACTATGTGCTATAATACTATTTTTAACATCCATATCAAATTGAAAATTTAATTTCAATGGTATTATTTATTTGAATATTTTACAAGAGAATACATTAAAGCTACAAGTGTCATCTATATTAATAAATTTTGTAGAATAAGAAGTTTACCAATCTATATGTAAACTATTCTTGAATACATCCAAATTGGTTTCACAAGAGTTTCAATAATGGGAACAATCAGCTACTTGATGAATGTTAACACGAACAACATCATTCTTTAAAATACGATAAAAGATGAAAAAACTTACTATTGATTTTACTTCATGTCTTGCATACAACAAAATCAAGAGAAATATTTAGTACAATAAATAAAGAGAACTTCCAAGGGGACTCGCACCCCTGAAGAGACAATTTACTACTTCAAACAAAGAGAACCAAAGGCACTAAACAGAAATTAACATGATATAAATTGTAGCAATTCAGTATAGTAGTTCAAAATATATTTTATTATAACTCGTTTAAAATGATGTTAACTGGTGATAAAATATAAAATATTTGATAGAAGTGTGTGTGTATATATATATTATAGGGATTTTAATTTTTTTCTTAATTAAGGAGATAAGAGAAATGTTTTTATTTTTCTATAGATTTATCATATGTTAATTTTCATAATGAAACAATATAAAAAATAATGTTTAGGATAATTTATTGATAATTGAAAACTTATCAGGGAAAAATGAGTTCAAACCATGTAGATTAAATCTTCACATCAATTAAGCATATAATAGATAGACCCCTAATACAGTATGAACCAATCCATCACTTAAATTAACTTTGAGATTTAATAAACTATACTTTTTAAAATTACTTCTAAATATGAATATTTCTAGTTTCAAATCGCCTTCAAATAGTGTGGATAGATGAAAACCTTTTAATTTTAATTTTTAAATTACTTTAAAACAGTATGGGTAAATTTGAAAATATTGTAAATATTTAACAATATCTCCTTTTGTTGCACTATTATTTAAAAAATTAATTTTACTTTCTCTGTGAAAGCTTCTAGTTGACAAACCAAAATTAATAATTTTATCAAATGAGAAAAAAGAATGTTTCAAATGATTATTTGCATGTAGTACTCTCCATAAAAGCAGTCTCAAAATGGAGTAATATTTACAAGAGTATTGTAGTTATGGGAATGTGGGTCTCATGTGTATCAAGGATAGTTTGCATTTAAGAATTGTAAATAATGTAGGAGTCTTTTTGAAATGACATATATACCCTTGGTTGACCATCTTTCCTTTTCTATATAATAGAAATGTCGGCGTAGTTGAGATGAGTCCAGAACCTAAATGTGATTTTTTTGGACTTAAATGACCGAAATGAGTGAAAAAGAAAATATTGTGAACAAACTACATATGGCGCCTTTTTAAACGACGCTATACCTTAACGTCCGTTTTGAACGTTAAGGTATAGCTCCCTTTAAAAGGGCGCTATTTGTATAACGCCTTTATAAATGACGCTATACATATTTTGTGGGCCCACCAATAACTATTTATGCGCTTAACTGACATAACAATAATTCAAATGGGTATAGCGCCCTTTTAAAGGGCGCTATACCTCAAAAAAATCGACCCCCGGATTGGGCATTGCCTTATTTAAAGGCGTTAAGGATTTTGTAAAAATCCATTCGGAAATATTCTCAACTCTTGTTAAAATTTTCTTCTTGTTAAATTCTCAAGCATTTTGTCATAATGTCTGAAGAACGAACGTAAGAGTTTCATTATATTGGGGGGTGAGGTTGTGGTGGCGAATAATTAAGTAAGCTATAGTTTGTCTCCACAGTGTCATGTTAAGTTTCCACTTACAATGGAGTACGACAAATTTGTATCGTTGTTGTGTAAAAAAAATGAGTGTGAGCAAACGTTCGGTGAACCTTAAAGTAACCGGAAGATATCTGTATTCTTTCACTCCGCAAGGGTTGCTTGTTACGCTGAGTTTAACATCGAGGATGATGAAACTTGAGTGATTTTTTGAGGATTCCGGATGAATTCCGGGAATTATTTTTGATAAAAATGTTGGAAATGTACGTGAAGGTTGAAGACGTTCTCAATAATGAGGTTGCGCAAAGCAGGGATATCCCTCAGTCATCAGGTGGTTATTTTGGAGCAGGTTTAGCCGAGCAGGTTCCGGCTGAAAGAGTTTGGCTTGATTTAAACTTATCTCCAGGGGCGAATGAGGAGCGAGGGAATAATTTCTCTCCTACTTTACATAATCCACAAGACGAGCGGTAAACTTCAATTTTTCTTTGTGTTACGATATTTATTTTTGTTGTATTGAATTTGTATTAACATTCATATATTCCACAGGGGGGTACTGGCCAGATATGAATTTTACAAGTTATGAACCCACTCCCAGTTGGAAGATGCGTAGTAATGGTGCGTTGGATCATGGTGGTCCATCCGGGAGTCATCACCAATAGGATAATGTTTATCATGGGATGTCAACACATTACGATTTTTAAGAGAAGTGATATAGCTAGATGTAAAGTATTTATAAATTTGAGTAGCTCATTATTTTGTTGTTTGTGTAGTGAAAACGGCAACTTGAACCTCCTGTCCTGAATCAATTGCCCGAAGACAACATATTTAATCGGGATCTGGCAAATGCACAGAGTCAGGAAGAGAACAGTGATTATGAAAACAATACCGATGAGTTTGGAGATGACACACCCTCCCTGATGAAGGTCGTGATGAGGAGGAAGAGAATGATGGACCTGATTTGACGATGGAGCATGCTCCACCCCACGTTAGACCAAGAGTGTACGAGTCCCAAGTTCCATTTCATTCAAGGGAGATTCCCTACCTTGATCATTTGCCAAGTATGACATATGTGGATGCCATCACAAGGGATATCGACGAAATTTGGATAGCAATGTGGGACGAGTCTAGACCAACGGTGCTGGCAAAGGGCATGGTTTTTTCTGATAAAACGCGCATAAGCAGGAATGCAAAAATGTACATCGCAAGAGAGTGTCGTAAGATGATGGTATGAGAGTCAACTCCGAATATATACAAGGTTGTTTGCCGTAGATGGTTTATGGGTTGTCATTGGATGCTGCATGCGAGCAAGAAGAAAACAGGTATGTGGAAAGTGGGTAAATACATTGGCACCCATACTTGTGAAATGGACACATTCAGTGGGAATCACTTCAACTTGGATGTTGACTTGATTTCGCTTGTCCTGATTCCACACATTGAAACGTCCATAAAGTACAAGATCAAAGAGTGCATTACATTCTTCCACCAGAAAGGCTGTACCATTACCAAAATAAAGCCATTTCTCGGGCGCAAACGTGCGTTTGAAAATATTTATGGTAACTGGGATAAGTCATTTACAGCTCTACCCAGGTACATGGCCGCATTGCAACACTTTAACCCCGGGACCGTAATTGAATGGAAACTTGAGCGGAGTCCGGGAATACCAGGATATATATTCAAATACGTGTTTTGGGCATTTAAACCACCAATTGATGATTTTCTGCATTGCCGGCCGGTAATATCCATAGACGACACTCATGTCTATGGAAAGTATGATATTAAGGTGTTGATCGCCGTTGCAGTAGATGCTAATGGAAGTATATTTCCTTTAGCTTTTTCTATTTGGGCCAATGAAAGCCAAGAGACGTGAACGCTGTTTTTGAACCACTTGAAAGAGCACGTTGTCAAACAGCGTTCAGGTATTTGTCTAATATCTGATCAGCATGGTGGTATTATAAGTTTTGTAGATAATTTGCATGCATGGCAAGAACTGTATGCCTACCACCATTTCTGTGTGAGGCATCTGTAGACCAATTTCTAGAAGGCACATCCCAACAAGGATTTTCATGGTTTAATGTGGATGGCTGCAACAGATCACCAAGAGCATAAATTCCGTAGGCACATGGAATCTATCTGGCAGGGAGACGAGGCATCCTATCGTTGGTTGGTGCGATCTAATGTATGTGTTGAGTGTAGTATTTTATTTTTATGCTTTCCGTGTCATGTATTTTTATTTGTTCGGGTAGCGCCGAGGTACCAGCCCTTATAATCATGCTCAGTATCTGTTCGACGCGGTGAAACGGGAGGGGGGGGGGATGCGGAATCAGGTCAAGTCACTGGTCCCAAGTATCGATCTGTTCCTCTATCCATGCCACCTATGCCTGGTCCACCCTGAAATGATCATCCCGATAGAAATGTGTGGTCTGCCAGGTGGGCGGTGGCGGTACAAGCTACGGACGACCATACTGGCTCATTACCCGCTCGGTGGCATGATGCTCCACAATATCAAGGCACATCAACAGGACAGAAGAGCTCCAGTCGGAGCAATAATCGGGCAAGCCAAGCGCATCGCTGTATGGTGTAACGACCCGATTGGTCATTTCGAGAGTTTAGCCGCGTTTCTCTTATTTATGCTTTATTATGTGTTGTTCAGCTCTTTTATGTTGTATGGGGACGGTTGGCTCGGGTTCGGAGTGACTCTGGGAAGAAATGATACACTTAGCCTCTTAAGTTGGTTTAATACTTGGAAAGGTCAATTGGAAGTTGACTTATAGGTTAATGACCTCGGAATGTGGATTTTATGGCCCGAATAGCTTTGTTAGGTGATTTGGGACTTAAGAGTGTGTTCGGAATGTGGTGTTGAGGTCCAGAGTAGAATTAGGCTTGAAATGCGAAATTGAGTTTTTGGCGATTTTCGGTCGGCAGTGAAAAATAGGCTATCGGAATCGGAATGGAATTTCAAAAGTTGGAACAGGTTCGTAGTGTCATTTTGTATGTGTGTGCAAATTTTCAGGTCATTCGGACAGGGTTTGGTTAGTTCGGTACCGTGAGCGAACTTCGGACGTTTGAAAATTCTTAGGCTTGAATCATGAGGTCATTTGCTGTTTCGATGTTATTTTGGGTGTTTCGGGGGTTCTTCTAAGTTCGGGTGATCATTTGTGACTTGTTGATACCATTGGTTGAGGTCTCGAGAGCCTTGGGATAGGTTCAGATGGTTATCGGACTAATTTTTGACACTTAGAGGATGCTGGTTTTTGCTGTTTTGTGGCTTCTGCAGATACGGACAGATGACCACAGCTGTGGTCACCGCAGGTGCGGAAAGTGCATCGCAGGTGCGGAGTATGGTGTCACGACCCCAAATCCTAACAGGCCGTGATGACGCCTATCGTGGAACTAAGCTAGCCAACCATCACCTTACTACGCGTTTATTCAATTATAATATTTCACAATTTAATAATAAGCATGCAACCATAACACAAATAATATAATTAAGTCTTAGCGTCCCCATAATATTCTAAACAACCTCCCAAGAACTGGAGTCAATAGTCATGAGAATCCAAGAATGAATAAATCTAACTCTGCTAAAACTATCATATATGTCTATGAATCAAATACTAAAGCTAAATAAGGAAGGGAAATGGAGAAGTTGTGGACGCTGGACAGCTACCTCGAATTCCGTGAACAACTGCTAACGAATTCAGACAGCTACTGCTCCAAACCGTCACCTGAATTTGTGCACAGAGGCACAAGGAGTCTTTATGCGTACGCCAACTCAGTAGTAATGAAAATAAATCACAGTCTGAGCAATATAAACACACAGAACAGATACACAATTCCACAAAAGCCAGTAAAACAGCAAGTCACATAATAAGTTCGAAATCAGTTTTCAGAAATCCCTTGAAAACAAGTGCAATATCAGTATATCTCAATAAAATTCTCAGTAAAACCAGTTTAAAAACGAAGTGAATCATAGTTCGAAAACTCAGTAAAAATCTTCATAAAACTGCCCCTAGGGCTATAATCATTTCTCGTAACAATATTTTTCAGTATCAGCCCATCAGGCAACCTCACCATCACTCTGCCCATCAGGCATCCTCACAATCGCTCTGCCTATCAGGCATCACTCATTCGGTACCGGCGCTTACTGGGGGTGTGTTACAGACTCCGGAGGGGCTCCTACAACCCAAGTGCAATAATAAGCCATAACATGGCATAATTCACACACAATATAGGCCCGTAACCTCACTCATATCATATCATCCTCACAATATAGGCCAACAGCCTCACTCATATCATAACATCCTCTCAATATAGGCCAGCAGCCTTACTCAGTCAGACACTCTCAATTTGCCCTTCAGGCCATAAATATACCGGGTTCTCGACCCAAAAGTAGTGTTTCATTTTCAAGAAGTAGAATCAAAATACTCTGAGTGTCAAAACAATATCACATAAAAGACTGAGTGAAAAATCATAACATACCAGTAAGGAAAATATAGTAGACACATCCCGAAGGGGTAAACAGATCGGCACTAGGCCCCAAACATGGCTTACAACCCAAAACATATCATAATATATAAATACTATTTAAGCAAAGGCTTAAAAATCGGTTTCGCAACTCAATAGTCGCCTAAATAGGAAATATGTTCCAAAGTTTCCACCTTTTTATTTCAAAACCCGTGAAAAGGTCATAGTCCGGGGTTTCATACCCTCAGGACATGATTTAAAGACATTACTTACCTCAAAACTAGCCCGGAATTATTTCGCAATGCGCTTGCCTCTCGAATCAACCTCCGAAGGCTCCAAATCTACCAAGTTCAGATTTTTATCATCAATATGGGCTTAAGGAATTATTTCCAATCGAAAGATATCAAATTTAACTCAAAAATTTGAAATTGGCTAAAACCTGGGCCCCCCGGGCCCACGTCTCGAAATCCGACGAAAATTACAAAACTGAAATCCTTACTCACTCACGAGTCTATATATACCAAATTTATCAAAATCCGATCACATATGACCCCTCAAATCATCAATTAAGGACTTTGAAGATTTTTACCATTTTCAACCCAATCTTTACCCATTTGAACTCAACAATATTCCCACAAACCTTGTTTGTACTTACATATATATACTCTTACACCCAAGAATCATACTCTTAATCACCCATGTTTACCCACCCAAACTCGAAATTAAAGACTAGAGTAGAAATCCTTACCTCTTAGATGAAGATCTTGTGATTGGGTTTCTTGATTCTTGAAGATTGATGCAAGATTAGATGATTTGAATGTTGGGTTCACTCCTTCTCTCTCAAAAAAGCTCTCACCTCTCTCTAGAATTCTCAGAAAATCACCCCAAAATAAACCATGAAGCCTATTTATCAAAATGGGGTCGGGTTATGAAAATAAGAAGATTAAGCCCCCGAAACAAGGTCTGCGGATTGCATACACGTCGCATAACTCAGTGGCCAAAACTGGACAGTTCTGGAGTACTCTGCGACCTTTTTTGCGGTCGCATATCAAGTATGCGGACCGCATAATTGATATGCGATCGCATAATCACTTTCACAGGATCACATTTTTCCAGCTTTTGGTAATTTGATCATAACTTTGTGTAGGAATGTCCAAATGATGAACGGTTTGAAGCGTTGGAAACTAGACTCAAGTAGCTTTCATTTGATAGATTATAAATCATATAACACTTCATATATTGAGAGTTATGCTCGTTTGAAGTTAGATCTTATGCAAACTCACTTGAAACTTTATCCCATCATAAAATTTTCAACTTGACTTAACCTTATGGATCTTCTTAGACCCTAAACCATTTTTGATGCCCCTCGTACATATATTGTCATGATAAATTGATATTGTTCAAGTTACCAGTCATGTTCATACCCGAATTGATATCATTAGCATCCGTCAATCTTCTTAATGGTCTTAAAACATTTAGAAATTTTTCCGGGGTGTTACATTCTCCCCCACTCAAGAACATTCGTCCTCGAATATTTTACAAGTCATGATTAGGCACAACATTATCCTCTTTTCACTTTAACCATCATCTCTTATTATTCTCGACTTCTTATAGATCTTAGATATCCTTCCAACATTTCAACTTTCTTAAGGCCCCAAAATTTGGCTAACTCCCAAATTTTTCAAAAATTTCTGCAGAGTCTCTCCTGCAATTGGGCCTATCCACCTGTCAGAGTAACACCAAAACAACTCCTAACAACATGTTCACAACCCAACAAAGCACCACAAGTATATCAATAACACCAATCTCTGCATTACATGCCCGACATTATCACAATGATATCTTGACATGAAACGCATCATATGTATGATCATAACCGCATCTCTANACTTGGGAACTCATATCATAAGCTAAAACTCAATGTTTACAGCACGAAAATGGCTGAATATGAACATAAAATATACAAGAATTATCAAATCAACCTAACAGGCATGACTCCCTTTTAATATTATCGTACGAATTAAACTTTACAAAGGAAAAATTTAAACGCATAAATATTTTACCACAAGGACCTCGTCCTTACATAACCTCCACCGCGGCTTGCAACCCGGTTTAAATATTTCACATTATATAAAAAAAATTTACGAGGATCTCGTCCTCACTCCTTATCACAAGTATGTTTCACATTGTGCCAATTGCAGTTTCCAATTTCCTTTCTTCCTTCTTCTCAATAAATTTCGTAAATATTTTTCATAACACATAACGAACCCTCATACCGGTAGGGCATATAATTCATAAAAATTGGAACCAATTATTCCGAAAGACATTAAACCCATTGTAGCGAATAATAAGCATTACTTTAACCTTACCCCAAAAATCCTTGGAGCCCAATTTCGAACATCCAGAATTCTTTTCAAGACCCGAATCTCATATCCACACACTATATAAGTCTGAACAAACTGTGTCAAGACATAACAATAACCCCAGATATAATCGTATAACATACTACACAACTCGTATACTCGCAACACCGTTCTCGATCACCATAACTACTCAAACCAACCAAGTACTAGTAGGAAACCCCACATTAAACAGAACCTCGCTCCAAAACCTTCGTACACCATGGATAATGAAAGAAACATACATGAACTCACAATACATAACACGTTCCCCATACCGGTAGAAAATATCTGGTTTAAACCATCAAGCACTTGGAAATCCATTTCCTCCTAATCAAGTTATCAAAACTAAATTCCTCTATTTCGACCAGGCCACGCAGGTCATAAAACCCAAGAGTATTGCCATATTACTACAGCTAGTTCAACAAAAATTCTTCACAAGCTTAGGTAACACAAACCATAAAATACCTCAATTCAACTACTAAGCTCGCCTTCATTCTCGTGACAATCAATTCAACTTTCGACTAGAGTCAAATTCAAATCTCAACACATACACCTTGTTAGTAGAAAAGAAACTCTCTACTCAACATTATAAGGAACACACCTACGTAGATTATT
>ML295905.1:49906-118074 GCA_005239495.1 Nicotiana undulata | reverse complement strand
GCTTTTGAAGCGAGGCGAGGCCTTGTCGCTTTTTTGCGCTTCGCGCTCTTAAAAACACTGGTTCTTTCACTATTTTGGACAAGTGAGAGGGGGAGGTTCAAGGCCCTTTTTTTCTTTTATTGTTTTGGTTTTTTAGTTATTGTAATTCTCTTTTAAATTACAGGTGGCAATTTTCCCCAAAAGTTACACGTGTCAATATATCATTGCTTCGTTTGACATGTCACCAACAGGCAACTTACACATGGATGGTTTAAACATAAGAATATTAAGCCAATTGCATACCGATGGGTTTAACAGCTTAAGATTTATATGCAGTAGAAAGTATAATGAAATTATGGTAGTGCTTTTTATTTTATATAATATTGACAGAGCTGAGTCTAAATGGAGAAACTTGATGAGGATTCATGTACCCAATCCCCATTTGTTTGGAGTTGAGGCGTGTTGTAGTTTAAAATCTAGAAATGAAAATTCTGAAAAAAGAAAATTTACCAATTGCTCTCATGCAAGCTGATGAACTAGGTACCTTAGAACTTCTTTAAAGTGATCTGCACATTCTTTGCAAGGGTACATGCGAGATAATATTGCCATCTGTATGCAAAAAGAAAAGCAATCCTTTAGTTTCCAAAAGACAGCCCCATTTTTCACTCCAACCCTATGAACAAAATCCTTATTGCAGGCAGATTGGTAAATACATAAAATCCTTGTAAATATAATGGAAAAAACTTATCATAAATTGGGGACATCGATGTATAACACTTCCCATACTGACGGTCACCTTAATTTTATCTCATTGCTTATGGAAATCATAACAGAAAGGATTTTGAGCATTTTGAACTATGATAAGGGAAACTATTCTACCCTAGATAAGCCGTCAATATTTTAAAGTAGATCCTTGCGTCTATATGTAACATCACCTTCCAACACAACTAACATACAAAACCATCTAACATAGGGGGTGTTTTGAACCCAGTGGGATGAGGAAGAAGGTAGAGGTGTGAATTGAGTCAGGGGATGGGAATGGGAGTGGGTAAAATAGCGAACGGCAAGATAGATTTCGCCATTTTGTGGGATGGTAGTCTGATAATGGGTCATTGGGGTGGGCATATAGGAGCAGATGATAAAGGAAGGGCAGTCCCAAGGGACAGCGGGCTGGGGTGAGGATAGTTTAGATGTACCTAGTATGGTGGCAGTGCTAGTTTCAGGAATACCTATTTTGTGTCTTCATTTTTGGTTTTCTGCTTCTCCACTCCATACTTTCCTGTTCCTAAAGCACTTCCTTTCATTGTTTCCAATTTTTCTTTTTCCTTCTTTTATATAAAGTTCAATTTTATTTGTTTTTTCTAATTGTAAGAACCATAATTCGTCAAAAATTTAAATCTGGCATTATAGGGACTAAACTTAGGTTTCGCAGTAAGACAGATGTCAAATAGGCGACATATCCAATAAGAATATTAGAATGAAAAACTCCTAATCAAGATTAAGCAATCTAAACTTCCCAATAAGGGTAAGTTTATATGAAATCAACGCAAAGAAAAAAAAGTAACAAGGATAGTGGTGTCAGTGGAATCGGCAGCATTCTCAAATTACTTATTCACACCACTATCTTTTTTTAGAAAGGGTAACAATTATTCACACCACTATCTTATAGAGAACTTTACTGTTTACTTCCTTTTCAAAATTTATCCTTCTATTATTTCCCATCTTCTGAACTGCATAAACCTCTAACTCTTATAACGGCACAAGAATTTCCAAATGATTGTCTTATTTCTTATGGACACAAACCTTGCACCTTAAATAGAAATCCAAAATATCAATTACAGTTGAGCTCTCGCAAGAGAAGAGATCCTTTTGGATATGTCCACAGCATGAGAAGACAAGGTCAAAATGTGGAGTATCATTTTGCAGGAAGATATTCAAAACTTTCTTTGGAATCTGATGATGAAGCAGTTGGGATTCTAAACATTCACATTTGAAATCAAGAAAAATAATCATTTAGGGTGACTGAGTACCATACCAGTTCTTTCACATCCCTCTTTTGTTGTCTGGTTGGCTTGTCTGGATACTGAAAAAAATTCAATTGAGCTATTATGATCACATGGGTCAACAAGTAGGAATATTCAATTAATCAAAGTGATCTATTTTTTAGCACCAAGAAAACAAAAGAACCCGGCGGATAAGGAACCCTTTGGAACACTATTGTATATTGCCCTTATGCGAATTTATTAACCATCAAGAGCATTGGGTAGACTAGATATACAACAAAATAGTAGAGCAAAATTATAACCAGGCTATTAATTATCAAAATAGAATAATTCAGTGGTCTCACCTTGCTTAACTGTGTGCTATCAATATTATTAATGTACGTGTCTTGCTGTACAATTCCTAAGAAGTTGTCAACTGAAATGCCTAAGCAACTCGGACTAAAATTTCTCTACTGAAAGGTCTTTACAGCTTGAGTAGAAAGAGAACTTCTGGTATTGAAAAAGTGGATACTTGACCTGAGCTCCAAGAGTGTGAAGAAAAGTCCAAGTAGCTCTTCCAAGATCTTCTTTAGTCACTGGGCCGGCATTTTTCTCCTGAGAAGGATGGTTGATCAAAAATTGTATTGTGGCGGGAAAAAAAGAGAGCAAGCAATTGAAAATATGCTGGGAGACATTCCCTTGGAGAATAAAGAGCACTTAACATTTTTCGATCTTTCAGAACAGTTTACATACCAAAAAGCTCAATGGATAAGAGGTCTAGAGCAAGTTCCTAAAACTAAGTATTATTTGATGCATCAACTCCCAGATTTTACATACTAAGACGAATTGCTGCACAAGATATTCACCGTCTAAAACAACAGCTCTCAACCAAAAACAACCAATGCTAAACATAAAGTTCAATACTATACCTGCAGCACCAGGAATTTGTTACAAGTCAAAGAAATCACAGCTCAAACTAACCCAATTAGCCAGTATACTCGCTTTCCTCCTCTCCTACCCAGACTCCTGAAGAAATCAATCTATTCTTTATGTATCTTTTGCCTGTTGGAGGAAACTGCAACACCCTCATGCATTGATATCATCAACTAAAACCTCATCACCAACCAATTCAGATCAGATATATGAATCCGCTGTACCCATTCCGCTATCCTCAAGTCAATTCCATTTCATCAATGTAGCGCGTATTTAAGTAAGCAAGTCAATAGTACTAAGAAATTTATCATAACTAGCTATTATCACGCTTGCTATCTACACACGGCAACACTGCTTTTTTTTATTATCTGGCATTGGAACTGGCTACACTTTTCATATAGGTTGAGTTCAACACCCTTCATGCATTTGATTCGAAAAAATAATCTTTCTCGTCCTCTAGCATCAGGTCAATTCGATTTATATAGCTCAAAACCCATCTCAACTGTCAACAATTTTTTCACGGTATAATAGAAAAAGACGCCTAGACTATCCAAGAGAACTTTCATCAAACAGTTATTAGGCATTATCTACATACCTCCAATCCTACAATTAAAGCAGCAGCACTAAAACACAGCTCGAAACTACAAAATAAATGAAGGCCCTTAAGGAAAATTACCTGCTTGGGCAATTCAGAATGCTGAGAAGTTGGAGATTTTGAAGGAGGTAGATTCTTGGAAGAAGATGAAGAGAGCCCCAAAGAGAAGGAGTGATCATCATTATGAGATGAAGGAGATTTTGGGAGAGATATGAAATGAGAAAGCTGAGTTTGGATAGAGTTTGATACTTTCTCGTATGTTTTGAACAGAAGCTGCAATGGATTTTCAGACATTTGGAGGAGTTAAGAGTCTTTGATTGAGAATGTTTCTCCAGCCAAACCCGTTGACTCGTTTTTATTTTGAACTCAAATCTTCTTTTTTGGGCAAAATAGGTAAGTAGCCACCTAAATTATAAGTCAAATCCCTCTTACATATACCTTACACACGCAATCTTTTAAAATTATATCTAGTACATACTACTTTTGCTATATGGCACGCATGTTTAACAAAAAGATTGAGCGCGTAAAATTTAAAAAATATTTTGTCTAAATTCGTATTTAGTGCCACGTGTAAAATAATACTAACACTTTCCTTCTTTTTCCTTTTTATCAAAATAAAAATACTTTTCGTCTTTTCTAAAACTACAACCCCCACCCCTACCCCCACACCCACAAACTCTTTCCTAACTTTTCTTCCCTAGATTCCTCTTTGTTTCGTCTCTCTCATGTAGCTTAGAAATATCCATCAAAATCCATAATAAGAAATAACAGAAATTAAATCCTTTGTTTCGTCTCTTGCCCTTCCAAACTTGTCTTACTTCTTTTTCTAACATTAAAATTTATCAAAACATTCAAATTTTGCATAAATAAAAAGGAATAGTTTTTCGTATTTCATGAGAATGAATAAAATTGTAAGAGAAGATTGGAAATTTTTTCACAATGGAGTTCTTTAATTCATGAAAACCAAATATTAATTTTGATTTGCTTTGTTAGGTCGTGTATGAGATCTGAAAATGGAGGAGGAAAATGGAGGAAGGAGAAGTTGCAATTTCAATTTCCATCTCTTTCATTCTCGGATCTGAAAATGTTGTTGCACTGATAATGAAGATGGCATTCTTGGCTTCGTTTGTTGCCCTTTATTTTGCTCTTCTCTTATAACCTCCATGTATTATTCTCGATAGATGGTAAATGATGTTGCTCTCCTCTTCTGTGTTCCATAGCTGAGGAGGACGCTGATGGAAGAGGGGGCGGGGTGGGGAAGATGAGATAATATTTTTTCTTTTTTTTAATTCAATCAATTAAGGTTTATTTTAAGTAGTATTTATTTACAGATGAGTTATGACACATGTCACATTTTGATTGGCACGTGGATGCAATCTCCAAACAAAAACTGGTCAAAGAAAAAATAGTGTGTCCTAGATACATTTTAGAAAGGTTGCATGTGTAAGATGATAATGGTCCTCAGAAAGTGTGTAACAGGAATTTGAGATATAGTTCAGGTAGCTACATGTATTTTGCCCTTTTTTGGGAATTGTGACAGTAACACAAGGTAAAGACTTATCGCATTATGTACTTAGCAATCATTTCGTGGCGGCAAAAAGATTTTAATTGATATAGTAACAGTGAGTATTCCTCCAAAGCAGAGTAAGAAACCAAAATTAAAAAAATTATCTCGATATAAATTTTTACATAGCTAATACAACATTTGATTTGTAATATAAAACTCATTATCAATCTAATTTCTGTTAACACAAGATTTGGAGCCCGTTTGGACATACAAAATTTTTACTTTTTTTCAAAATATTTTTTGAAAACAATGTTTGGTTATCAAAATCAACACCTTTTTTCCAATTTCACTTGAAAATACATTTTCAAATTTGAAAAAACTGGTTCTTACCAATTTTTCAATTGAAAATGCATTTTCACTAGTTTTTAATTTTATAAATTTACCCTATACTTTTAAAATTTATACAATGACCCAACATCTATTAACCTACAACTACCCACAGAAACACAAAACGCGCAGGTCTTTTAAAGTTCTTGGTGATGCAAGCAGCCAATTAATTCATCTTTTGTTTTTATTTTATCTTTTAAAATAGGTAGATTTTATTGAATTCTTGATATACCCCAATATTAAAGAAGAACTTGTTCATATTCATGTTGTTTTTTGCTTAAATTATTTCTCTGTGTATTAGTAGAATTAGAAAATGTGATATTGATTTTGCATCTTTTATGTTGAACAATAACATTTTGATTGTTTATTTTAAGTAGGATAATCAAATTGGGGTAATTTTGATATATTTTACAAGTTGTGGGGTATAAATCATATTTTATGATTTTGAAAAAAAAGCATCCAAATATGTTGAAAACATTGTA
Organism: Nicotiana undulata; assembly: GCA_005239495.1. Classification (NCBI taxonomy): domain Eukaryota; kingdom Viridiplantae; phylum Streptophyta; class Magnoliopsida; order Solanales; family Solanaceae; genus Nicotiana; species Nicotiana undulata. The sequence goes on along the minus strand of ML295905.1, from coordinate 112,209 downwards.
ACCAAACACAAACTTCATCTTCAATTGAAATTCCAAATTCCAAAAAAAAAAATTGGAATGTATCCTACTTGATTAGTTAATCAAACTTTCATTTTTCTAGTTAATATTTTTCCTAAATACTAATTCTTGCATAACTTATGCAAGAATCTGTATGTTGTTTTATTCAAAATTAGACGTGAAGCAACAATAGGATACCTTGATAAGAGAATATAAAGACAAAAATGCATTAAGAATAGGTGATTCCTACCTTGATATTCACATTATGTAATTATTACGTTATTATCCACAACATAATAATTTGATATTGTTTGTTAATATTATAATAGTCGATTCTTGTACTATAATCCTAACAAGAACAGCTCAACCCTTACTAAACTTAAAAACATCATCAACAACAAAGACATGATTGAAACATTTGGTATATATTGAAACATAATGACCAAGCTGATTATAGATTTGATAAATAAGCCGTGGATCTCAACAATCAGCTAAATTACGATCCGTCTACTTATCATTCTCATTTACACAAAATTGTAGCTGGAACAGGGTACAAACACATGTATATTCAATATATTAGTACTAAGTAATGAGATTATATGTGAAGTTACTTAAGTTAACTAGAGTTAGACATAATTAGTTAGTTGACAGGTGTCACATTAGTCAGTTGGATATATACACATGCACTGTACAGATTTTGTTATGAATGAGAAAATTTCGAGAAGGTTCATTTTTCTCTCTCTCTGAGTTCATCTTTGTTCTTTAATCCTTCTTCTCAATTCAGCAATCTAACATGGTATCAGAGTTGTGCTTGACTAATTCAGAGCTATATTGGAATGATTCTAGGCATTTTTCATTGAATTGAAGAAAAATCAAGAGAATTTGTTCAATTTTTTTTAAATCGTTTTTGTTGAATCCTAATTATGTGTGATCGATGGCTATTAGCGAAGATTCGAGCAGTTCTGAGCTTGGTGGAGCCACCGTGAACAACGACGTTGGTATCACGACTAGAGGAGGAACAATGAATCTCGATCTCAATCATCCACTTTACCTACTTCCATGTGATGGACTAGGATTGATGTCCGTCGGACTACTGCTAATCGGAATGGAAAATTATACAATTTGGAGTCGTGCGATGAAAGTCATATTATTAGGAAAAAATAAACTGTCTCGTTGATGGATCCACATGCAAAACTGATTTTGCGGTGGAATTTGGGAATTAATGGGAGAGATGTAATGCCGTTGTTACTTCATGGCTAATGAGTAATGTGAGCAAGGAATTACACACTGGTGTATTATTTTCTTCGAATGCACAAACGGTTTGGCTGAATTGTGAGAAAGGTTTGACAAGGTAAATGCGTCGAGACTCTACTATTTGCATAAGGAGATCTTCACATTAGTACAAGGATCATCCTCTGTGTCCGTAATTTTACAAAGTTGAAGAATTTGTGGGCGGAGTGTGATTCACTATTGTGCGGACCGCAAAAGAGGAGATTCAGAGATTTGTTATATGGGAAAGCTGAAGGAGTGCAGACCGCACCAAAATTGTGCGGCCGCAGGATGTCAAATGCGATCGCACTCACAATTGTGCGGTCCGCAGAAGTGAAGAATCATAGAGTTGTGTTCAAGTCCAAAGTCAAGGAGTGTGGACCACATCATTTTCGTGCGGCCGCATAATCAAGGCGCGACCGCACTCAGAATTATGCGGTCCGCAGAAGTCCAGCAAAAGCCAGAGCTCAAGTTCAAGGAATGCAGACCGCACTATAATTGTGAGACCGCAGAAGAAAGTGTGCGGCCGCACTCAAAATTATGCGGCCGCATAACCTCTGCAGGGAAATTTTTATCAGATATTTTCAGCTTAGTATAAATAGGACTTTTTGTCATTTTAAGGTTTAATTTATGTTTTAGAGGAGCACCTGTTTTGTTTTCTTTTACTGCTTTGTACTAAATTTGTCTCCAAACACTAGATTTTCATCCCATAATCAAATATTATGGATTCTATCTCTATTTCTCCTTTAATTTCTGCAATTTTCATGAGTAACTAAATCTTTAGCTAGGGTTGTGACCCAAACCTAGTGTGGGTATTTGATGAGAGTTTAATTTAGGGCTTGTTTATGATTGAGTTAGTGATATTTAGCCTAGTTCTTGCTAGAACTCAAGAATTAATGGTTGCAAACATTGATTCCTGCCTAATGATTTAGTCTCTACTTGAGAAAGAGGGTCTAAGTCTAGGAAAACTTGGCTGACAAGGAATTGGGATGAACTCAAGAAATTAATAACCCAATTAAAGGGTTAAACCTAGAGATAGCAATACCCGACTTGAGCTAATATCACTTGTTTTGTGCAAATACCCATTTGGACTTGAGAAAGCCAAATTGTGCAAAATCACTCAAACTACCGAGAGGTATATAGTAAGTACCCGGGTGCGATTGTTATATTACGACCCCAACTAATCAAATTTTCCCTGGAATTTACAACCCATTAGATAACCACCTAGGTAGAAGTCATGACCCTAGTCCCCTTTAATCATTTGAAAAACTCAAAACCAAAAATATTGTCCTTAGTTTTATACTTGCGAACAATAGAGTAAAGTAGAAGTAGAATATCAATGAAGTTTCTGGAAGTGTAATTGGAGCCAAAACCTGCAATTAACTTAGATATACATCAAATCCCATATTCTAACTCCCTGTGGATTTGATCCCGACCTTTGTTGGGTTTATTATTGCATCGACAACCTCGTTATTTAATTGTGGTGTGGCTTTGGCCGAGATCAATTTTTGGCACTATTGCCGGGGATTTAAACGGATTTAGCTATATATCTAGGTATATGTGTGTTTTGTCTTTCTTTACTTCCGAGTCACTAATTTTGTTTGTGAATTGCTTTTAGGTACGAAATGGCTCTTAACAACGAGCCCCTCGAAAATTTACCATTGGGGCAGGAGGTAGATGATGATCAAGTGGATGAGGTTCATCCCAAGCCTCAAGTAAATAGGCGAGGCCGACCGCCTCATGATAATATCCCAAACCCTCCCCCACCTCCACCAAGAGCAGCGCACCGGGTGTTGCCAAACGAGGGCTATGCAAGTGCAATAGTCCCGCCCCGAATTAGGGCGAGCAACTTCCAAATAACCAATGTGATGCTTACACTGCTTGAGCAACGGGGTTTCTTCACCGGAGCTCCACACAAAAATGCCCACAAGCATCTCAAGGTTTTTCTTATACTTGTTAGGTTAGAAAGCAAACAAATGTCTTTGAGGATGCACTGCGGTTTAGGCTATTTCCCTTTTCTCTACGGGGAAAGGCTTTGGACCGGTTAGAGAGATTGCTCAATCATTCCATCCACACTTGGGATGAGTTGGCCGAGAAGTTCATTGCCAAATTCTTCTCTCTGGGGCACATGGCTACACTAAAGGATGAATTTCTAGCTTTCAAGCAAGAGCCCAATGAGCCATTGCACGAGATTTGAGAAAGATATCGTACCATGGTCAAAGAATGTCCGAACAATGATATGACCGAGGCTATGATCCAACAGACCTTCTATAGGGGGATCAACACAAATAATCAGTGTGTGGTAAATCAACTCGTCGGGGGTAACTTCATGAACACGCCTTATTCTGAAGCTTGTGAAATCTTGGATGAGATGGCGGATACCTCTTCGGCATGGCAAAGTAGAGCCAATGTTCCTCAGGATGACCCAAATGTTATTCACATACACAAGGAGCTACATGATCATGGACAAGCTATTGCAGAGTTGACAACCACCATGAACCGATTGGCCAAGGCTCATCTTCAACAAGTTCAAGGGACAAAACAGGTGAATGCTATGGAAGGAGTGAACATGATGGTGAACAAGAGACGACAATGAGGTCAACAAGTAAAAAACCATCCGGAACAATTTGAGCAAAGTAATAGTGGGTATAATCAAGATGATTCATATGATGAGCAAGATGAAGAGGTTCAATATGTCAACAATTATCAAGGTCAAAGAAGCAATGCTCCAAATCAACAACAATGGAGATCACAAGGAAACCAAGGAAATTGGAACAACCAAGGCCACCAAGAAAAATGGAGTGGTGGCAAAAACAACAACAACCAAGGCAAATGGGGGAACAACAATAATCAAAGCAATTGGGGTAATCAAGGAAACAATCATAGAAACTGGGGAGGAAATAATCAAGGTAATTGGGGTGGAAACAATCAAAGCAATTGGGGAGGAAACAATAATCAAGGGGGTTGGAACAATAGCAATCAAGAAAATCAGGGGTCGGGCTTTCATAGGCCCCGATGTATCAACAACCAAACAAACCGCCTCCATATCCGTCGTAAGGTCCGAGTTCTTCCAATAGTGAAATGGGGCAGATTGAAAACATGTTTAAGCAAATGATTTAGAAAAATGTCGGCTCTGATGCCCAATTAGCCTCCCACAACACCTATATCCGCAACTTGGAGGTCCAACTTGGCCAAATTTCTCAAGATTTAAATATTCTCCCTAAGGGGGTACTACCTAGTGATATGGTGGTGAAATCGAAGGGTAGGAACAATACGGGGCATGCAATGGCCGTGACAACAAGAAGTGGGAGAGCTGTAGTTGCTAGCACCTCAAACCAAAGAAGAAATGTGGGTGATGATGTGTTAGTGCAAGATGATGATGATCCACACAATGATGTTCAAGCTAATGAACAGGTGAGGATAGACATTGATGAGAGTGTGGAGGAGACACAAAATGATGTGAACCCGTCTAGGGAGCATGTAATAGACATACCGGATCCAATAGTGCAAAAGGCCAAGGCACCGTTGCCGAGGCCTCCTACTCCATATCCTCAAAGACTCGCAAATAAAAACAATGAGAATCGATTCAAGAAGTTCATTGATATGATGAAAAGTTTGTCTGTAAATGTGTCGCTGGTTGAAGCCTTATAACAAATGCCGGGATATGCCAAGTTCATGAAGGATTTGGTAACAAAGAAGAGATCAATGAACTATGAAATGATCAAATGACACATCAAGTGAGTGCTATTGTGCACTCCATGTCTCCAAAGTTGGAAGACCCCGGTGCTTTCACAATCCCGTGCACTATTGGGAGTACCGATTTCGCCAAAGCTTTATGTGACTTGGGGGCAATCATTAACTTGATGCCCTATTCTATATTCAAAACGTTGGGGGGATTGGGAAACCAAGACCCACATCTATGAGTTTGCAAATGGCGGATCAGACAATGAAAAGGCCATTGGGGATAATTGATGATGTGTTAGTTCGGGTCGACAAGTTCATCCTTCCCGCAGATTTTGTGATACTTGACTGTGAGGTTGACTACGAGGTGCTAATCATTTTGGGGAGACCTTTCCTTGATACAGGAAAGGACTTAGTTGATGTGGAAGCTGGTGAGCTCACCTTCCGGGTGGGCGATGAAAAAGTGGTATTCCACGTTTGTAAATCAATGAGGCAACCAAATAGCAACGAAGTGTGTTCGTTCTTGGATCTTGTGACCGAAGTAATTTTTTATGACACAAGTGTTGTGATAAATTTTGAAGATACCTTGGAAGCTGTGTTATTGAATCATGATGAGGATTAGACGGAAGGCTTTATAGAATGTGTCAATGCTTTGCAAGGAATGGGATCATATACTTATGGGCCCCAAAAACTTTCCTTGGATCTCGAAAACCGGAAGACTCCACCAACAAAGCCCTCGATCGAGGAGCCTCTCACCTTGGAGTTAAAGACTTTGCCTTCTCACCTCAGGTATGCGTTTCTAGGACCTTGTTCCACTTTACCGGTTATTCTTTCCTCATGCTTAACTAGCGTGCAGGTAAATCCACCCCTTGCGGTGCTCCAAAGGAGGAAGAAAGAAATAGGTTGGACATTGGCGTATATTCGGGGTATAAGCCCCGCCTGTTGCATGCACAAAATCATTTTTGAGGAGGATGCCAAACCCTCCGTGGAACATAAAAAATGATTGAATGAGGCCATGCAATAGGTAGTAAAGAAAGATATCATCAAGTGGTTGGATGTTGGGGTTGTTTACCCTATTTTCGATAGTTCGTGGACCTCGCCGGTGCAATGTGTCCCAAAGAAAGGGGGCATGATTGTGATAACAAATGACAAAATGAATTGATCCCCACAAGAACTGTCACCGGGTGGAGAGTGTGCATGTATTATAGGAAACTCAACAAAGTTACTCGGAAAGATCATTTTTCTCTTCCATTTCTTGATCAAATGTTGGAAGGTTAGCCGGACGTGCTTATTATTGCTTCCTTTATGGATATTCCGTATATAACCAGATTCTTATTTCCCCTGAAGACCAAGAGAAGACCGCTTTCACTTGTCCCTATGGCACTTTTGCATTCTCGCGGATGCCATTCGGGTTATGCAATGCACCAACAACTTTTCAACGGTGTATGATGGCCATCTTCACCGATATGGTGGAGGACTTTCTCGAGGTTTTCATGGATGATTTTCTGTTGTGGGTGATTCTTTTAAAGAGTGCTTGGATAAGGTATTGGCACGATGTGAGGAAACTAACTTGGTGTTGAATTGGGAGAAGTGTCACTTTATGGTCGAGGAGGGCATTGTCCTCGGTCACAAGCTTTCCAAGAATGGTATTGAGGTTGATAAAGCAAAAATTGAAGTGATATCCAAACTCCCTCCCCCTACTTCCGTAAACGGAGGGAGGAGCTTTCTAGGTCATGCGGGGTTTTACCGCCGATTCATCAAGGACTTTTCTAAGGTGGTTGATATAAGAGTGTAAAATAAAACTAACTAGTATATCATAATTTAGATTAAATAAAGTATTACTTGTAAACTTCAAATATAATTAAATAAGTATGCAATAATATTAATTAAATCTTAATATTTGAGTATAGTATATTTACACAACTATATGCTTATAATTTATGTATCCACGTATAGATCACTAATTATATTCAATTTAAATAAGTTTAACAGTTATTAATATAATGGTCTAATACTATTTTGATAACTTAATATTATCATAAATATAATTAAACCCTAAAAATTAAGAAGCTATTATAATTTAAATATAAGATATAACAAATATATAAATACTATCACATATGACAAAACAAATTGTGCTGAAATATTTTTGTTTTATGCAGATCCTTGATTTTTCCTATTTTACTTAATGTAAATTATATATTTTTTTTTTTGTGAGCATAGTTAATTTTCTTATACATATTTGTTATTTAATTTATTTATATTTATACCTTTGTATTCTAACACCAAAATATATTATCTTTGATTTAAATACAAGTACTCCAAAAGAAAGCAAAATATTATATAAGAAACGACAAAGGCAAAGGAAACCTAACTTCTAACATCACATCCTCTCCCACTCAGCCGCCACCCCCTCCTCACTCTTTCCGATATTCTTCTTCAACCATCGTTAAATCGGTGCCTTCTCTATTCTCAGTTATATTCATATATATTTTAAGGTTTTTGATTCTCCTTATATTTATTTGACTTACATTTTTGGGTTAAAGTTACGGGTTATCCCAACAATTTGATAAATATTGTGTCTTATTTTACAAGGACGCTAGCGAGCTCGTTAAGCGTTGTGATGAATGTTAAAGGGCCGGCGGGATCTCGAAGAAAAATGAGATGCCCCTCACCACCATTCTAGAGATTGATATTTTTGATGTGTGGGCATTGATTTTATGGGTCCGTTTGTGAGCTCATGTGGGAACACCTATATATTGGTAAATGTGGATTATGGGTCCAATTGGTTGAAGCTGTGGCTTTGCCCAATAATGAAGCTCGGAGTGTGGTAGCTTTCTTGAAGAAGAACATATTCACAAGGTTTGGTACTCCAAAGGCCATCATTAGTGATGGAGGATCACACTTTTGCACAAAGATTTTGATACTCTACTCTCCAAGTATGGTGTCACTCACAAAGTCTCGACCCCCTATCATCCTCAAGCAAGTGGACAGGTTGAAGTCTCCAACCGGGAGATCAAGAGTATTCCGTCAAAGAATGTGAATGCCCACCAGACTGATTGGTCGAAGAAACTTGACGATGCTCTTTGGGCTTATAAAACAGCTTACAAAATACCAATTGGTATGTCTCTGTATCGGTTCGGGAAAGCTTATCACCTTCCGGTGGAACTTGAGCATTAGGCTATGTGAGCGTTGAAGAAGCTTAACCTTGAGTGAGATGTAGCTGCAGATCTTAGGGTGGAGCAATTGAAAGAACTTGATGGGTTCCGGTTCCATGCTTACTCCAGTTCGTCCTTGTATAAGGACAAGATGAAATACCACCATGACAAGTATATCCAGAACAAAGGCTTCAAAGAAGGTGATCTTGTGCTTTTGTTCAACTCTCGGTTGCGGATGTTTTCGGGAAAGCTGAAATCAAAGTGGAGTAGCCCATTTGAAGTTGTACACGTGACACCCTTTGGTGCTTTAGATTTGAAAAATAAGAATGGTGAGGTGTTTAGAGTCAATGAGCACAGGTGAAGCACTATCTTGGCAAGGTTGATGATGGCCACGTTGTGGCGTTGCTCCATTTCAAGTGATTGATGATAACATGCGTCGTGCCGCGATGTTAAATCAGACACTTCTTGGGAGTCAACCCATGTGTCTTTTTCTTTTTCTTGTTTTTCTTCTTTAGAGTAGATAGAATTTGTTTTGTGCTAACTAGTTTTGAAGTGTATGCAGGAATATGGGTGTACATTGCAAAGGCTGTGCAAGAAAAAATGGCTAAGTGTTGCAAAAGTGTGGACCGCACCAGAATTATGCGGACCGCACAATCACTCTGCGGCCGCACAATTCTGTGTGCGGTCGCACAACTGGGAGATGAAAATGCATGATCTCTGAAGTTTGGTCTGTCAAATTTCCTTAATGATTTGCGGTCGCACTCTTTTTTGTGCGGATCGCAACATTAGTTCAAGGAACGGGTAAGGAGAGCGGACCGCACTCAGGTAAATTTTGGCCCAGACGGGTCAAAGTATAAATAAGGCCTTATTCAGCTTTTTACACTTTACGAACTTTGAACTCTAAAATCAAGCTAGCACAGTGCATATCCCCATTGTTCTCAATCTTCCACCATTTCATCAGTGTTGAATATCACTTGCATCTTCATTACTGGTATGTTAATTTTAGTGCTTTAGATTCTTCCTCTTTTTCTTTGTTTTAGTTTTTTAATCTAGGTTTAAGTCCATGCCTAATAATGTCAATGGATTGTCAATCTTGCTTAACATCATATGGGTAGCATATTGAATGTTAAATGAGGTCTGGTAAGTAGCTAATCATGATTAATTTCTAAATTCATGCCTAACTAGTGAAAAACCTTGTGCAAATCGTAAGGCAGTGCCCATGAAATTCAAATTATGCGTCCGCACACACTTTTGTACGGTCCGCAATAGAGGGTATGTGGTCCGCAACTCCCCGAGTTAGGGCAAGTTTGTAAATGACTTATGCGGACACACTCAAAATTATGTGGTCCGTAGTGAACTTGTGCGGCTGCACTCACTTTTATGCGGTATGCACTGATGAAACATCAGAGACCCCAGTTGTCTGAACCTGAGGTTGTACGGCCGCAATCAAAATTGTGCGGTCCGCAGTGGACTTGTGTGGCCACATTCACTTGTGTGCGGTCCGCACTGATGAATCATTAAAGACCCCAGTAGTCTGAACCTGGGGCTGTGTGGCCCACTCAAAATTGTGCATTCTGCACTTTTGGTTATGCGACCACACTCACTTTTGTGCAGACCGCACTGCCCTTTCTGAGATTGTGTTACTTCAACTTTCAATCATGTTTTTGTTTACATTATGAGCTTCAATTCTAACTGATTTCTACTACTTATGTGTTGCAAACAATGGTTCGCTCACGTGGTAGAGGAGATACATCGAAAGGAAGGGCAGAACCCTCCCGAGGCCGGGGTCGAGGCAAAAGCAACCAACCTCTAGCACTTCAAAAGGTCATAACCAAGAAAGCTACAACTAATAGAGCCCATGAACCTTCCGAGACCAGTGAGTACCTCCCATCCGGGGAAGCTTCTGAGGGTAACTTCGTGCAAGCACAGCCGGAAGCCCAATCACAACAATTCCCAGGGAGACTCCACCTGGTAAATGAATCATCATCGTCTTCCAGTTCTTCTGAAGGTTCAGAGGAGGGTAGTCAAGCCTCTTATCTCTCTCCCTCACATGCTCCAACTAATCCAATTAATGTGGACAATGATGATGATGTCCCAAGCGACGGGAGAGGGGGTGATACTACAGTGGGAGGTTTAGAAAGATCAATGAGTCCAGAGCTATGGGAAGACAGATTTGTCAATGCCAATGCCTTTGCCAAATTTAGAGAATGGTGGTCGCAGAGGTTGCTCAATCTTGAGAGACAATCTTGATGAAAGATTTGAACAAGCACAACCCCGATGTCCTTAAACAATTCCAGGAGCGCAAAGGATGGAAATGTTCACCCAAAGCATGCTAGATGCAGATAAGCACTTGGTCAAAGAATTCTATGCCAACGTTGCTCATATAAAAAAGGGTACCAAGGTGACAAAGGTCCAAAATCTGAAAATTCGTTTGACTCCCATGCACTGAACTCATATGCGAGGTTTGAAGAAGTAGAAGCAGTGCAATACTTGGAAAAACTAGCTATGGGTGATGCAGATCGCCCGTGGATAGATGAGATTCTGGCAATCCGAGGGTCAATACCTCGATGGCTCACAACACGGGTTCCAATAGTCTGAGCCACCCTAAACTTTGAAGCAAAAGGGTGGCAGACATTCGTGTATAGCCGCATTGATCCATGCCTCAATGTGAACATCCTCCCACTTCCCCGTGCAGTTTTAGTGGCATCCATTATTGCCGGATATCCAATAAATGTGGGAGCCTTGCTGTCTTCTAACATTACCTTAGCGGTCCAGAATGGGGAGAGGTCATATCCCTACCCCAAATTCCTCACAAAATACTTCAAGGATCAAGGGGTGGAGCCGAGGTATTATGACATTGAGGTAAAGCCAGGAAGCCTTTCTCATGGTACTACCTCCCAGGAGCCGACAACCCGAAGTTCAAGGGTAAAGCTTACTACATCTGCTGGTCAGTTGAGGAGCCAGCGGTAGTGGTTATTGATTCAGCTACCGAGCCTTCCACATCAGCCAGTACTTCCACCGGGACATCAGCCATGCCACCTTCATCTTCCGGACCACCTGCTTCTGCTAGACTATCAGCGCTATTATCAGTACTGGCCTTATCTACTTATCCTCAGACTGCGTTGCGAGTCTCCCAAACATTGGCGAGTCTCAACAACTGGATGCAAGTAGCTACTACCAAGCTGACTACCATATCCAGTGTTGTCATAACACAGTCCTCAGCCCATGCAGAGCCACGGGCACCTCCGTCAGTGGAGGAACATTGAAGAAAATTCTGGACAACCAGATGACCATTATAGAGACTCTAGCGACGCATGGGAAGGTCATTAAGGATTTGGGCAAGCAGGTCAAGAAGATGCGGAAGTCTCGGGCATCAAAAGAGTCGGTGGAGAAGTTGCGCAAAGAGATTGAAAAGATTGCATCTGTCGTAGATCTTCCATTGGACTTGATCATGGAGAAAACAGTCCCGGAAGCACCAGCAGCAGTACCAGAGGCATCAGAGGCAGCAACCGGCTAGTCTGAGGAGTCGGCTGTGACTGCACACACTGCTGAGGAGATGATATAGATGCTCAGCAACCCAGTTGTCCCTCAACCAGGAGATGATGACATACATTTAGAGGAGATAGAGGGTGCTGAGGACCCCATGCAGACTGAGACCACATAAGGAGTTTTCTTCACTCTCTACCCTTCCCTGTTCTATTGTTGATTAGCATTGGGGACAATGCTTATTTTTATTTGGGGGGGGGGGGGGGGGGTCTATTTTGATTGATTGACATTGACATTTGGCATGTTATAACTATTACACTATTTTTCCTTTATTTTTATTTTCTCTTTGGTATGTATATATTCTCCCCATTTGATTTATTCATTTCCCTTATGTATATATTCGCTTTGTATATTCATTTAACTTTCTGTAGTTTACTTCATAACTTCTTTAGTTTGTTTTTCCTTAGTAGTATAACTTCTTATTTACTTTAGTAGCTTCTTTTTACGTTTTGTGTGAACAATAAGCCTTTAGTTTTCTTAATGCCACGATTCTTTCCAAAGGTGGATGTTGTGTGAACCGGGTGACTCTTCCTAACGATGGATGGTGTGACAACCTTCTTAAGGGATTGAGTCTGCTTTCTTTTATGTTTTGGCAAATAGAGTAGTAATGAATAAAAGTGTCTCAAGCAGGCTTCACTTGGTACTAACATATTTACCTCCGACCCTATGGTTAAAAAAAAAGTTGTTGGCATAAAATAGCTCTAGTTGTGACCTTTAGACTCTTGTGTTGACTTAAACAATCATCGAGTGGTTCAGTCGAGCTATTTATGATTCTTAATCTTAGCTAGGGTTGTTGTGGGCCCTCAAGTCTATTCTCTTTAGCAATCCAGCAACTTGAGAGGTGAGGTATTGAATTGCAAGTCCAAGTTCCCGTTCCAATAGTCTAGAACTTGCCCCGAATGTTTCTCTAGGCGAAATTCTAAGTGTAGCTTGGATTGAGAAATGATTGTAGGCTCTCCTTGCTCTAATTTGAAACTTGAAAACTTCCACAACCTACCACTTTGATATCCCTAGTCAACCCCTTTGAGACGAAGCACTTTTTCTTTCAATAACCACATAAGCCTTTATCCGTTTTGTAATGACCTCCTCTTGGCACCCGATCTTTCTTTAGCATTCTTGAAAAACAATTGGCAAAAAAAACATAAGTTTGGGGGAAAACGAGGAGTTTGAAAGTGATAAAAGGCACAAAGAAGAGAAAGAAATGAAGAAAAGGGAAGGAAAATAAAAGAAAGAAAGACCAAAAAGAAAAATTCCAAAAAGAAAGTGAATAAGGTAGAAAGTTGAAGGGATTCAAAGAAAACAAAGATGAAAGGCATAGAGTAAATAGAAAAGGAGAAAAATGAATTTCATGATCAAGAAAGAGTGACGTTACGTCTCTCTAGTTCCCCCAAGGAAGAAGAAAATGACTCAAAGAGTCGAGAAAGTATGAGCCGAAAAGAGAAAATGGAGTGCTTAAGGAAAGTTGAAACTATTATATTCCAACAAGTCCTACCTTGATAAAAAAAGACTTCATTACATCCCACAAAAGCCCTACATGATTTCAAGTTGAGTGAACTTACATTAGTGGTGATTTACATCAAAGGCAAGCTTATGGTACTTAGAGCCAGACTTGTGACATTCTTTTGAGAGAGATGAGCGAACTTTTCACAATTCTTGCTTCGAGTGTTACATTCTAAAGTGAGATTTGCTAATGGAGAGTAGAGGAGGAAGAGTTTTGGATCCACAATGACTTACGTGTTAGAGAGAGCTTCCTTGATGAATAGAGTCAACTCTTGATGCTCTAGTGTCACATTAGAACTATGGTACTCAAAAAAAGTCAAAACATTGTGTTGTTGATAATTCATATGTATTGGGGGTAATTGTTAGTCCCAATTGATGCGTGATTGATTCACCTTAGGCCAGCTGAAATATCCTTTTTTTCTAGTGGAGGTGGGAATTGCCTTAATTGCTTGAGGACAAGAAAAATCTTAAGTTTGGGGGAGTTGATAAGTAGGGATTTTGACCACTTATTTGCTCTCTTTTACTTGTGTTTTAGCTAAAAAATGCTTAAAGATATTCCCGAAAACTAATGAAATGTGTTTTCTTATAGGAGTGTTGCAATATGAGCCTAAGGAATCAAAATCAACTCATAAAGGAGTCAAAAGTGAACAAGAACAAAAACAGGGCAAAAAGGCCAACTGTACGGACCACATAATTCTAGTGCGGCCGTAGAAGAGAGGTTCAAAGACTGAAGTTTGAGCAAGTAAAGATGTGCGTACCACACAAATATTGTGTGAACGCACTCACTATTATGCGAACCGCAGAAGATGAGATTTAGAGAATTGTTATTTGGGTAAGCTGAAGGAGTGTGGACCGCACCAAAATTGTGTGGCCACAGGATGTCAAGTGTGGTCGCACTCACAATTGTGCGGTTCGGAGAAGTGAAGAATCAGAGAGTCGGGTTCAAGTCCAAAGTCAAGGAGTGATGACTGCATCATTTTCGTGCAGCCGCATAATCAAGAGCGCGACCGCACTCTGAATTGTGCGGTCCACAGAAATCCAGCAAAAGCGAGAGCTTAAGTTCAAGGAATGCAGACCACACTATAATTGTGCGGCCGCAAAAGCAAGTGTGCGGCCGCACTCAGAATTATGCGGCCGCATAACCTCTGCAGGGAAATTTTTATCAGATATTTTCAGCTTAGTATAAATAGGACTTTTTGTCATTTTAAGGTTAATTTATGTTTTAGAGGAGCACCTGTTTAGTTTTCTTTTACTGCTTTTAGTAATTTTGTACTAAATTTATATCTAAACACTAGATTTTCATCCCATAATCAAATAATATGGATTCTATCTCTATTTCTCCTTTAATTTCTACAGTTTTCATGAGAAGCTAAATATTTAGCTAGGGTTGTGACCCAACCCTAGTGAGTGTATTTGATGAGCGTTTAATTTAGGGATTGTTTGTGATTGAGTTAGTGATATTTAGCATAGTTCTTGCTAGAACTCAAGAATTAATGGTTGCAACATTGATTCATGCCTATATGACTTAGTCTCTACTTGAGAAAGAGGGACTAAGTCTAGGAAAACTTGGATAACAAGGAATTGAGGTGAACTCAAGAAATTGATAGCCTCAATTAAATGGTTAAACCTAGAGATAGCAATTCCCGACTTGAGCTAATATCACTTGTTTTGTGCAAATACCCATTTGGACTTGAGAAAGACAAATTGGGAAAATTACTCAAACTACCGAGAGGTATAGAGTGAGTACCCGGGTGTGATTGCTATATTACGACAACAAATAATCAAATTTGCCCTGGAATTTATTACCCATTAGATAACCACTTAGGTAGAAGTCACGACCCTAGTCCCCTTTAATCATTTGAAAAACCCAAAACAAAAAAATATTGTCCTTAGTTTTCTACTTGCAAACAATAGAGTAAAGTAGAAGTAAAATATCAATCAAGTTTGTGGAAGTGTAATTGGAGCCAAAACCTGCAATTAAATTAGATATACACAAAATCCCATATTCTAACTCCCCGTGGATTCGATCCCGACCTTTGTTGTATTTATTATTGCATCGACCGCCTCGCTACTTAATTTTGGTGTGGATTTGGCCGAGATCATAAGAAAAAGAGGACCTATAATCTGGAATTTGATTTTTCCCACCAGAAAGGATACCAAGGAAAGTTGTTACAAGCTAATGAAATGTGATCATTGAGGCAAAACAAGACACTTAAAGGAAAATTGTTATCAGCTCATTGGTTATCCGGCATATTTCAAGGCCAAACGCAAAGCAAATGTAGCTCAATTGGAGGGAAATAGAATGCTTGCGAATACACTTACAACACCTACTCAATTTCCTGCAACACCTACTCAAATGTTCACTGATGTTTGGCCAATATGCTATATTCTTAGTACATTACTCGCCTTACATGTTGTTAATTTAGTGGTTAATTGTGCGACGTTTGAGCTAAATTATGTTGTTTTATGTGTAGGAGCATCGGAAGATAAAGACGAGTGGAAGTTGCACAAAAAGAGGACAAAAATACGAGAAAAGAACACAAAGAGCACGAAGTACCCAAGCCTAGCTACAAGCGAAGTATAGCCAGCTTCACCGTGCTACAAGCCAAGCATAGCCAACTCTATAACCAGCTTGACCGCGCTACAGACTAGGCGTAGACAACTCTGTAGCCAGGCTGACCGCGCTATAAGCCTGGCCCTGTGAGGTCTATAGCCCGGTGATCAAAAGTGCTTGAATTAAAAGACTCTGACCCGGATTTGGACTCATGGACTTCATCCCTAGCCTATAAATACTCCCTAAACATGTATAAGAAGAGAGGACATTTTTGGAGGATGTTTTTAGAGCAGATTCGACCTAAAGGGAGGACGTTTTTAAGAAGCGATTCGACTAAGGAGGCAAGAACACACTAGGATCAAGGCGGAGAATTCTTCTACGAGTTTTTCATTTTCTTCTTCCTATTTACGTTTTTTGTTATGAATTCTAGTATTGTCATTTACTATTATGACCAGTTAATTGTTATTTAGGATTTTGATGGAACCTTTCTGTAGGATGAATTCTTTTTACATTTTTATATAATTGAGCCGTTGGATTTCTTTACTTGCTCAACTGCGTGTTTATTGTTGTTGATTGAATGACCATCAATTGACCGTGCCTATTTAGTGTGTATTTCTTGAGAGAGGAGACATATTTAGGTAGTTGTTGAACAACATCACTCATAACGTAAGTGAGAGATCAACACGGAGAGTTTAAAGGTGGGATTAGAGATAACGAACCCTTGGTGCGATCGTAGTGAGTGGTGAGTTAATGCCAGTTCGAGAAAATACATCTGGTAAATTTTGTAGTTGCTTGTGAGAGAACAACAATACCCGAAGTACTTATGATTGGTGGAGAATAGGCGAAATTATAGAAGTCGTAGCGGGAAGGATTCCGACAATTGGGGAAATCATGACTCTAGACCTCCTAATCTTTTCTCCAAACCCTAGTATCTATAGTTGTTAATCTATTAATTTAATTTGTTTGTTAATTAGTTAGACATACAAATCTTGATAGTTATAACTTAGAAATTATTCGAACTTATCTTCTTAGTGATACTTAACAATTATAGCGAAGCCTTAGCTCTCTGTGGGATTCAACTCTGAACTTTTAGACTGGTTTATATTTGTAGCAACCGTTTATCCTATTTAGGACTAGAGTTGGGCGTGATCAAATTTTGGCGTCGTTGCCGGGGAACTATCTGTGTAGGTGTACATATTGTTAGGTTTCAAGTTTGAAATTTTGTTTTGTTTTTTTTAGTATTTGATTTTTTTAGTTCTTATTTTTGACTTGAGAGACATGTCATCTTGAAATTAAGAGAGTTTTGATGTTGATAATTCTACTTTTTATCCTCCTTATGCATATAGTGAAGGAAACCACCCGTGGAAAAATTATCAATATATTTTTGAGAGCGAGTTATGTGCACCAACTAAATCTCATGTGTGAAATGCGTGTGACATGTGTGGTGGTCAAGATGGTCACTTTTGTGGTTGTGTTTGTATTTGTATTTCTTATCTGCTCCCAACCTCTTATTATGATGGTTCTACTTTTTCTTGTGAGGTTAATAGGAACAAAGAACCCGGGGAAGCTGACCTGACGGAGATAAAAAATATGTTAAAGTGCCTCATGGAACGAAGTAATGAGAAACAACTACAAATACAAAGGCTATTGGATACTAACCAAAGGCAATGGGATACTATCCAAAGGCAAGAGGCAACTATTCTTAACCTGGAGGCACAAGTAAGACAATTGGTTGAGGCTTTGAATGTTCAACAAGATAATATTATGAATATTAGCCCGAAGCAGTGTGCATTAGAGATAAAAATTGAGGTGCTAATACAGGGGTTCATAGTAGAACAACACCATTCAATCAAACTAGAATTTGAGGATACCGATGTTATAAAGAGATACTAGAGTTAACCAAGGACATTGAGCATACATATTTAGTTGACTCTAGTGTCATTGTTGTTGAGGATGTTGACAGTCCCAAAGTTCATATAGTTGAGCGCATTGGTCCACACTCCAAAAATATTTCACATTGTGTTTGGATGATGATATAGAAATAGAGTCACCCGAGCCACTTGAGGAGTCAGGGAATAAGGAATAAGGTGACTACATTCTGAAATTCTTCTTGCTAGAAAGTCGGGATTACAAGAATTGCATAATACTACATTATTTTCTTGGGCTAGTTAGATTCAGTCCACCACCCGAGGAGTATAATGATAATCTTGAAGCAAAACTTGGGGCTCAATTCATAAGCTCTAGGTGGAGGCACAATATTTTATTCGCGTCGTGCCACAACGTTTAATCAAGCACTTGTTGGAGGCAACCCAACTTTACTTTTTTTTATTTATTTATTTTTATTTTTTATTTTTATTTTTTATTTTTATTATTGTATTATTCTTGTAGTGTTGTTTTTTATTTCTCTAGGGACATGAGAAGCAAGGCTATTGGAAGAAAGCAAAAGCAAGTGAGATGGTTAGAACTAAGTGCGGGTGCCCACACAAAGAACCAAGTATGGAGAAGTCTTAGTACCCCATGAGCCGCTAATGCTTCGACCTTTGGCCTGCCGGGGAGTTTCTTTTACCCTCTTGTAT
The DNA here is from genome assembly GCA_005239495.1 of Nicotiana undulata. Classification (NCBI taxonomy): domain Eukaryota; kingdom Viridiplantae; phylum Streptophyta; class Magnoliopsida; order Solanales; family Solanaceae; genus Nicotiana; species Nicotiana undulata. The sequence continues at coordinate 93,928 of ML295905.1, read as the reverse complement.
TTATTGGGGACAATGCACAACTTTATGTGTGGGGTGAGGCAATTATTTGGGTGACTTTCTATGCTATTTTAATTGTATTAGTTTAATTGAATAATACTTTTTTAGAAAAATAAAAATATATTGGACTTTTCCCAACGATGTATATCCTAGAGAATTTTTTCTAAGGGTTTAAAGTCTAACAAAAAAAAACAACGAATTTTTTTTAAAAAATAGAAAAATTCAAAAATATTTCTTTTATTTTTATAGGCGATAATAATCCCCAGTGGTTTTTCTTTGTGTCTTGGTTCTTTTTTATGGGATGTAGTTTGAGCCAGGTCATAGTTTTTTATTTTTAGAGTAGAATAGGATTTAGGGAATAAAAGAAAGAAGATGAAATTTTTAGGCGTCCTTTTGACTTGTTTGATAGTAGCATATTTTGGCTCTAGCATGCGTATTACTTTTCCTATGGTTTGAAGTTGCTTATGATGCCTTATTGAGTTAGATAGAATGTCTATTGACGCCTAGGTCTCGTTTTCTTGGCTCGTGTTCACCTTGTGCTTAATGTTTAATATTTTGTGGCTCCGTGAATACGTGCAATTGATTGAGAATCGGAATAGAACTGTCCTTAGTGAGTCATTTCCATGTGTGGTGAGAAATTGCATAGTCCGTGTCATTGCATTAGAGTATAGAACATGCCTAGCATGTGAGTTGAAGCGAAAGTTTAGGTTTTGCTTGGTTTGAAAAATGATTTTAGGCTTTCTTTGATTTGTTTGAGCTTAATGCTTACCACAAATAAAAATTATCCATAGTCAACCCTTTTGAGCCTATAAACTTTTGTTTGGCAACCACATTACAAGTCTTTACTCCTTTGTTCTTAATTATCATTGTTTTGATCATTTTACCTCTTAAAGCACTTTAATTGTAAAAAGGGCGCTAAAAGAAGTAAAGAGGGAACTTGGTGGCCTTTGAGTGGAACCAATGAAAGAAAAAAGGGTGCACTTCTATTGTAAGGATTACACCATTAGCAGGAATGGTAGAGAAAAACAAATATGGTAGAAAAGAAAAAAAAAATATAGCAAAGAAAAATAAGCATATCTTGTCCTTACTAGTGGGATGAATTAAAGTAGTGCTTAAAGAAAGAGAAACTACTTTGGGGTGATATTATTTGTGAAATTGCAGCTAGGTTGAAGAAAAATGCGCTTAAAGTTAATTTTGTAATGTGTTAAAGTGCTTATAAGGGTTAATCACTATTCCTAAATTTATCCTACTTGTCCTTTAGCCCACCTTACAATCATAAAAAGTCTTAATGGATTTTAGATCGAGCGAGCCTACATTAGTAGAAGTTTATATAATGGGCAAGCCTATGGTACTTTGTGCATGCATGTGACTTCTTTGTGAGAGTGAGGAATTTTTTATTTATTTATCTGCGTCCTTAAAATATATTTGAACATTTGGTTCAAGTGTGTGGATTCAACTTACTCTTTTGTTCTTGTTGTGAGGGCATATGATTTCGCGAGGGATAGATGACGTTATTAGATTTCTCTATGATATTAAGTGTTCAAGCCATGAATACATTGTGATACTAAGTCGGTTTGTTAGGCTAGGATTGTTATAAACATGTTGCCTTGTGTTGAATAATTTTTTGAAGTAGGGCATAAAGTAAAGGGAAGTGTGTTGAAGGCATATGCTAAAGTTTAATTGTTGCTATCACCAATATGGATATGTTAAAAGAAAATAAAGTGCTCAAGGTTAGTGTTAATTGGTGGTCGACTCGAGGACGAGCAACATTTAAGTGAGGGGTAGTGATGTTTGGCCAAAATGCTATATTTTTAGTACATTACTTGCCTTACATGTTGTTAGTTTAGTAGTTAATTGTGCGAAATTTGAGCTAAATTATGTTGTTTTAAGTGTTGGAGCATCAAAAGACAAAGACGAGTGAAAGTTGCACAAAAAGAAGACAAGAGTACGAGAAAAGAGCACAAAGCACGAAGTACCCAAGCCCGGCTGCAGGCCAAGCATAGCCAGCTTGACTGTGTTACAGGCCAAGCGTAACCAACTCTATAGTCAGCTTGACCGCGTTACAGGCCAGGTGTAGCCAGCTCTGTAGCCAGGATGACCGCGCTATAAGCCTGGCACCGCCAGGTCTATAGCCCGGTGATCAAAAGTGCTTGAATTAAAAGACTCTGAGCCGGAGTTGGACTTATGGACTTCAATCCCTAGCCTATAAATACTCCTTAAACATGTCTAAGAAGAGAGGACGTTTTTGGAGGACGTTTTTTTAGAGCAGATTTGACCTAAAGGGAGGACGATTTTGAGAAGGGATTCTACCTAAGGAGTCAAGAATACACTTGGAGCACGACGAAGAATTCTTTTACGAGTTTTTCACTTTCTTTTTCCTATTTCCATTTTCTTATGAATTATAGTATTGTAGTTTTGCATACTATTATGAATAGCTAATTTGTTATCTAGGGTTTTGATAGAACCTTTTGTAGGATGAATTCTTTTTACGTTTTTATATAATTGAGCTGTTGGATTTCTCTACTTGCTCAAATATGTGTTTATTTTTGTTGATTGAATGGCCATCAATTGACTGTGTCTATTTAGTGTGTATTGCTTGAGATAGGGGACATATTTAGGTAGTTGTTGAACAACATCACTCCTAACGTATGTGAGAGATCAATACGGAGGGTTTAAAGGTGGGATTAGAGCTAACGAACCCTTGGTGCGATTGTAGTGAGCGGTGAATTAATGCCAGCTAGCATAGTTCGAGAGGACACGTCTAGTAAATTAGGTAATTGCTTAAGAGAGAACTATAATACCCGATGTACTCACGATTGATAGAGAATAATTAGGCAAAATTATATAAGTCGTATCGGGAAGGATTCCGACAATTGGGGAAATCATAACTCAAGACCTCCTTAATCTTTTCTCCATAACCTATTATATTTAGTTGTCAATCTATTAATTAAATTTGTTAGTTAATTAGTTAGACACAAGAATCTTAATAGTTATAACCTAGAAATTATTCGAACTTGTCTTCTTAGTGATACTTAACAATTATAGCGAAACCTTAGTTCTCTGTGGGATTCGACTCCGAACTTTTGGACCGGATTATATTTGCAGCGCCCGCTTATCCAATTTAGGACTAGAGTTGGGCGTGATAATTTAATCAGGAACAAGTTGCACAAATTTTGCAAATGCTGAACAAAGCAACTATTGGGAATGATGTTAGTGCACACATGGTAGGTAACTACTTTTGTAATAGTGTTCATAACATCAAAAACTTTGAGTGGATCATAGATATAGGGGCTACGAATCATATGACTGGTAATAAGGATTTGTTACATAATGAAACACTAGTAGGAAATGCATGACAAGTGCAATTTCCTACAGGTGACTCAGCCTCAGTGACACATATAGGGACCAATCAACTCAGTGGAGGTGATATACTTCAGCATGTTCTTTGTGTACCAGCCTTTAGATTCAATCTTTTGTTTGTGTCTAAAGTGACAAAAGAATATTGTTTTGTGGGCTTCTTTCCTACATTCTGTGTCTTCCAGGATTTCTTTTCTGGGAGGGTGAAGGATATTGGTAGGGAGGAAGATGGCTTAAACATTCTGTCTACAATAGGGGGATATCAAACACGGAAGATTCATCACTCATTTGCAGTAGTTAACACAGAGAATGCAGATATGTGGTACAAACGAATGGGACATGTGCATATGCAAATACTCAGGAGAATTGATAGTCTAAAGAGTTGTACAAGTCCTCAACTAAACAAATGTGTAGTTTGTTCATTAGCTGACAAACCAGGATGCCATTTCCAATAAGTCATAATAGTAACATAGTTTTCAATTGATTCATATTGATGTCTGGGGTCCCTACAGAGTTCCTACTCATAATGGGATGAAAAATTTCTTTACTTTTCTTGATGATTGTACAATATAGGCTTGGGTATTCTTAATGAGATTTAAATTTGATGTTGTTTTCTTGTTAAAATTTTCCTGATTGGTTAAGACACAATTTGGTAAAACAGTTAAAGTTGTTAGGTCCGACAATGGGAGTGATTTTTTTAACAATAGTTGTAAGGAGCTATTTCAATCCAATGAAATAACACATCAAAGCTCTTGTCCATACACTCGTCAACAAAATGGAGTGGTAGAAAGGAGGCATCGATACATTTTGGAAACAACCAAAGCTATCAAATTTCAAGGGCATATACCAGTCCAATATTAGGGACATTGTGTGGAGACAACAGTTTATATAATCAAAAGAGTTCCCTCTTCTGTACTTGGATACGAGTCACCTTATGAGATGTTTTACAACAAGGCACCTTCTTTATCTCACATGAGAGTCATTGGATGTTCATGTTTTGCTACTTACCTACCCAGATCAGATAAGTTTCTTCCCAGGGCTGTGAAGTCTGTTTTACTTGGTTATGCTCCTCATCAAAAGGGCTATCAACTGTTGAATCCGGAAACTGCTAAATTGTTCATCAGCAGGGATGTAATTTTTCATGAAGATGCATTTCCTCTCCAAAATCTCTCAACTGACTCTGATACCATTCTCATGGAAGATCATGCTGCTTCATCACCTCATGTAGGTGATAGTATGTTTCCCACCAGTAGTGTCTCCACATCAGAGCAAATGGTGCAACAAATGTCTACACCAGGAGATTCAGCTACTGCTGTTCAACTTGTTGCTCCTGTGACATGTAGACCACTAGAGCATAGAGTTCTTGATGTTACTTCCTCCAACACTGAAGCAACAGCCTCCACAGATCTTGCTTGTGACATGGGAACACTTGTTGCTACAACTTCCTCTCCCACACATGAGGATATCAGGGAATCTACCAGAGTTTGAAGGCCACCCATATGGCTCAAGGACTATGTTAGACCAGATAAGGGCAACCAAGCTAGTTGTTGTCAGTATCCTTTATCAGATATTATCAATTATGAGGGGTTTTCTTCCAAATATCAGAGCTATCTCTCAAATTTCACTGCTACAGAGGAGCCACAATCATAGCATGAAGCTGTTAAGGATAAGAGGTAGGTGGAGGCAATGCACACAGAAATTCAAGCTTTGAAGGACAATAAAACATGGGCTCTGGTTCCTTTACCCAAGGGCAAGAAGGCCATAGGTTGCAAATGGGTTTACAAGATCAAATATAAGGCCAGTGGTGAAGTGAGGAGTTTTAAAGCTCGTCTTATTGCCAAGGGTTATAATCAGAAGGAAGGCTGTATTATCAAGAAACCTTCTCACTTGTCATTAAGATGGTCACTATCATAAGTGTTCTATCCCTAGCAGTATCCAGGCATTGGATTGTGCATCAGATGGATGTTTACAATGTATTTTTACAAGGAGATCCTTCAGAGAAAGTGTACATGACTGTGCCTCAAGGCTTCTCTGATTCTTCAGATAAAACATTAGTTTGCAAACTGCTCAAGTCACTTTATGGACTCAAGTAGGCTTCACGATAGTGGGACGTTAAGTTGACCACTACTTTAGTTTCTTCTGGCTTTCAACAAAGTCATCTCGATTACTCCCCTTTCATTAAGAAAGTGGCAGGAAAGATAGTTGTAGTTTTGGTTTATGTTGACGATTTGCTCATCACAGGTGATGACTTTCAGTTAATACAAGAGACTAAGGATGTGCTACAATCCTCTTTTAAAATCAAGATTTGGGATAACTCAAGTATTTTTTTAGGGATTGAATTTGCTAGAAGTGTTGAAGGTTTCCTCATGCACCAGAGGAAGTAAGCCTTGGAGCTCACTGTTGATTTGGGTCTTTCTGGTTCCAAGCCTGTTGCCACACCCATGGAGTTGAATGTCAAACTCACTACTGTTGAATTTGACACTCATGTTGGTTCTGTTGAGGACAAGGCCTTAGATGATCTAGGGCCTTTATCGGAGATTACTTGGGAGATTATTATATCTCACCATCACTCGACCTGATATTTCCTTTGTTGTCCATTGCCTCAGTCAGTTCATGCATTCTTCAAAAACTTCTCACTGGGAGGTTGATCTCAGGGTGATCAAATATGTTAAGTCCTGCCATGGTCTAAGGGTTTTATTGTCAGTTGATTGTTCTGAGTCTCTCACTGCATTTTGTGATGATGATTAGGCCTCCTGTCCTAATACTAGGAGGTCAGTCCCAGGCTATTTGGTCAAGTTTGTCTCTTTCCTGATTTCTTGGAAGTCCAAGAAGCAGACGACCATTTCTAGGAGCTCTGCAAAAGCAGAATTCAGGAGTCTAGCTTCGACAGTAGCTGAATTGGTTTGGCTACTTGGATTGTTCAAGGAGTTAGGGGTCACTATTTCCTTGACTGTTCCTATATTTTGCTATTCAGATAGCTGCTAACCCTGTCTTTCACGAGCGCACCAAACACATCGACATTGATTGCCACTTCATCCGGGAAAAGGTGCAAAATGGTCTCATTAGTACTCTGTATCTCGTCACTGCTGATCAACAAGTAGACTTTCTCACTAAGGATCTTGGGAGACCTCAACATACTCATTTGTTATCCAAGCTCGGCAAATTTTTTATGAGATTATATGTGAAGTTACGTAAGTTAACTATAGTTCTGTTATTAGTTAATTAGAGTAAGACATAATTAGTTAGTTGACAACTGTCACATTAGTCAATTGGATACATACACGTGTACTGTAAAGATTTTGTTATGAGTGAGAAAATATCGAGAAGCTTCATATCTCTCTATGAGTTCATCTTTGTTCTTCAATCCTTCTTCTCAATTCAGCAATCTAACACAAAGTGACTTGAAAGTTTTATGTATCCAAGAAACAGCAGAGTACATAATCTCAAAATTCGTGTTTGAAGACATTCTTACATTTAGCGCAATAAAAAATTGTTCAAATTTGTGTGCTCTATATTTACAGTTACTGGAAAGAAAAAATTGTTAAGATACTAAAGGGAAAAAAAAGGAAAAAGTCAAAGAACCTCTTTAACTGTTTCCCTTGGAGAATTCAAGTGGAAGTTGAAGCTTCAAAAAGTAAAAAAACTACAATTGTAGAGAAACACTAACAAAGTAATGGACATGCCATCTTCATAATAGATCATGAGTTTCGTCCAGAATCATCGATCATCATTCCTTTAAGACTCTTAGCCAACCAGATAGCTGTCTCCCTCGGCGACACCTTGTCCTTCCCGAATGGTTTTAGGACAACAGAGAGCTCTTCTAATCTGTTATTCTCAAGTAAGTCAGCAGATAATTCTAACAGCCCTTCAAGTGCTTCTGCTCTTTGTCGAAAAGATTTGACATCTAATAATTCCTTTACTGGTCGTTCCTCCTCCACAAGCGTTTTGTTGGGCTTTGCTTGTTCTGAAGAATCTAATTTTGGACTTGAAGAGGTGGGACTGCTTTGGTTTCTCACATCCATTTCCTTATAATGGACACTGTCCGATATATTGGATTTAACACTCACCGGTCCAGAAGCAGACGATTTGGGAGCAGGAGAAGTTAGACTAAAATCAAGATCATCTCCTACCACATTTATAAGTTTCCCAACATCAACATTTCTCTCCACATTGTCAATTACTGGTTGCTCGCCACCTACACGGAAACTGCTGTGTCTTATGACATGTATGACATCATCAAAAGCTGGTTTGAACTGAGGAGAAGCTGCTTTTTCAAGAACCAAATTCTGCGGAACACTTGCCTTGTCTGGCAACAAACTATTTTGGCTGACTGAAATAGGGGAGGAAGGAGAGGCACTTTCAGTTTTTGAGGAAAAGAGTTCCTTGGGAAAAAACTTCTCATCACCATTGGCTTTCGAATTAAAATTTGAGCGCTGCAGATTGTTTTGGGTTGAGGAAACAAGTGTAGTAGGAGAGATACACTCTGTTGTCGAGGATGATAACTTTTCCATAGACTTTTCATCACCACAGGATGTGAAACTGGGGTTTGTCACACGCGAAATATCAGTCGTAGTATCAGGTTTGCTGGTTGTGCAATCACCCTCACAAAGAGCAATCTCTTTCAAAAGTGGAGAGGCAGTGTCTATAGGTATATATGAATTTGCTTTCTCTTCACAAGCACCAATATCCGAACTTTGATGATGCTCCTCAAGATTTTCAATGGAGCATGCTTCAGATTTCCGGATATCTTCGTGATTTTCCCTCAGACAATTAGCAATATCCGAGCGTGATGATGTAGTAACTGACCAAGAGGGTCTTGATCCTGTGGTTTCAGTTTCAGTAGCTCGTTCATGACTTCCCAGCATTTGTTCGGTCAACTTAATAAAAGGAGTTGTTGCATCATCACAAAGTTCAAATCCTTGGATGGACACCGAAGAAGAAGCAGAATTGCTGCTCTCCGTTTGCATTCCTTTTGAAGCTCCTGATGAAACCTTTCGCAAATGTAGCATGCCGTTACTTGTGGCATGTACATGACAACCATCACGAGAAGAATTGGGGATCCTTTCGGAGCCTTTCTTTGTCAGTTGCATGTCACTGCCATCAGTAAAAGCATTAGGCATACTTACAGGGTCATGCGACTGGTCATCTGGACTACACTCTACATCATCGTTCGCAGTATTCAAAGCATCATGACCCACTGGCTGTAGCCTTCCAGAAAATGATGGTTGTTTAGTCAGCTTAGGAGGTGTTCGCTGTCTTGGCCTTGTAAGTAACCTATCATCTTGTCTTATAGCACCAGAGGGAGAGATACCCTCGTGTCTTGTTTTAGTCTTTGGGGTGGACTCAGTGGTAGGAAACTGCAAGCAGAAAGGTAATTAAAATATAGTACATATTTATCAAACTCAGAAGCGAGTACTAATCAAGATAAGAGGATTAGAAACGATACTTGTTGCTTCAAGGTATGAATTCCTTGATTCTGCTTTGTTGATCCAGGAGCTGGTGTCTGTGCATTAGATTTAGAGGTAGGAGTAGGTGAATTCGGTTTTAGGACTTTCGGGGATGCTTCAATGTTGGCTTTGTTTGCACCGGTACCACCGGCCTTCACCTTGCTGCCTCTCATTGGGAAACTATGTTCTCTCATTTTTCCCTCTTTCAAAGCCAACATAATGTTTTTTATTGTTCTTGGTTGTTTCACTTCTGCATCACATTTTTTCTCTTCATGTAAGATATTCTTAGGGTCATAGTCCTCTGCTTCTTCAGGAAAAGCATCGGCTGCATGATGTTCCTCACTAGAATAATGTTGCTCAAAGTCTTCATGATCAACAAAGGCGACATCCGTGTTATTGCCCTTTTGGTCATCATTGCAAGCCATTCCTTGTAAGTTCTTCTCACTTGACTTGAAACTATCTTTATCACTGCATGTACTGGTACTGCTTTGGCTTTCTGCCATATTCTTTCTGGAGTCATGATTAGCAGGGAGAGGTTTTTCAGGAGAAATTGATGGAGGAGGATTAAAGCATGGTCGGTACTGATCAACATAAGGCTGCAAATACGGGTGCTTCAGGAGTTCGGTTGCCTGAAAATGTTGAGATCAGCCAACTGGCACAACATTCTGATACAAAAATTTAATTGCAAGATCGGTAAAGCTTACACTAGGCCGATGCTCGGGGCTCTTCCTCAGCATTCCTTTTATAAGTGTTTTTCTGCGAAAGAATGTTTAAATCAAAATATATTTATTCTAGTATTTCAAAGTTTTTACATTCGATTCAAATGTGACGAATTTGTGACACAAGTGTCATGAGGAAGGAGAAGATAGACCATTGCAGAACATTAACAGTCACAAGAAAGGAATGAAGAAGAAACCTAAGCAATATATCTAAAAGATACAGTTGTCTCCTTAAACACAACTAAATATTCACACACAAAAATCAATTAAACATCTACAAGCAGAAGCTTTAGCACAAAGACAAGTAATGCCGGCAAAAAAAAAACAAAGGCCTGACTTACAAGGACGGAGAATAACAAGATGGCAATGGGCCAATGCATGATCTGTTTATTTTGCTTATCAGTCCCGCCATGTCCTGAATCATTATAAAGTGTCAAATTCAGTATAAGTAACAAAAAGGTTCTCATTGTGAAGAAACAAACACACAAATATTGGGTCAGTTTCCATTTCATTATATGCCCGAGGAATTACAATGGAGCTTAAAAAAGAAAGCCAAGAGTTCTTACAAATGCTTTAAATGCAGGGCGATGAGCAGCCATTTCATACATACAGCAGCCTGGTCAAGAAGCGAACGGTTTTAAGACATAGATGATAGAACAACCCCACAATGACATGTAAATAACAATTAAACACGAATTACTGTGACAACAGACCAATATCCTCAGCATCTAAAAAGAAGATAACCTTATAATATGAAATGTCACAAGTAACAGATGACATACATATGTTTGTATTTTTCCAAAAATATTGCAAATGAATGTATACACAGAACTTCAACACAATTTGGCACCATTTTCAAAGTAACACTGCTTGATATAATTGCACTTGAACCTGAACGAAGTAAAGGAGTCGCATACCTAGGGACCAAATGTCTGATTTAAAACCGTAAGGAATATCCGTAAGAAGTTCCGGGCACATGTAATTGGGAGTTCCAACTACCTGGAATATAGAACAACATTATCAGTTATCTACCTTTCTAGATTAACTTTTAAAATGTAACTGATTAACCGAAAGTATTGAAACGCCAACTTGAAGCACCTGTTCCATGCTGTAACCAACATTTAATTTTAAGAAAAGAAACTAGTTTGAGCTTACATAGTTTAGGTGCAAATAACAAAGAAAAGCATCGAGTATCAGATACATACTGAAGAAGTCAAGTCATCAGCCTTCAATGTTTTCGCAAGGCCAAAATCCCCTGGAACAAAAAGTACAAGGGAAAAAAAAATTATGTAGGCCTACATTAGAAAATTTGACTGCAATTATCTCCACTTCAATAAAAGAACAGAAACATTGGTAGTTACCAAGGCGAACATCTTTTTCCTTAGTCAGAAAGATGTTTGAGCACTGCCACAGAAGGATACAGAAATTATCTCGGTAAATATATTGGAGACATACAAATAAAACGATACAAACAGATATTAAAGGTACATACCTTAAGGTCACGGTGCAGTACAAAATTTGAATGCAGATATTCCACTGCTAAAAGTAGTTGAGTGAACCACTTCAGAAGTTTCTGTATGGTGAACATTTCCTTGAAATATGAGACACTCGAAAATGGAAACTAATTGAAGTCTATACTAGTACTAGATAAATAATACAATAGCCCAACTAGATGAACAAGTTAACTCGTAAATCAGCTATAATCTTGCTTTCTCCTGTCCATAGTATACAATCTAGATATATAATGAACATGTCGCAATCAAATGACAAACAAAAATACAGCATCGATGTACCTCTTCTGGAAAATATTGCCCATTTGCTTTTTTCATCAGTTCAGCCCTATTAGAATATACATTGTTAAAGAGAGGAAAATGAAACTTAAGTTAAGCAGTTAAACTAAGCAAAAAACGAAAAGTTATTAAATAGACTTACATATCACCACCTTCACAATAGCCAGTAACAATGCAAACATAGCAGCCCTGCAGTGCGATTTACATGAGAGAAAATTAATGACCAATTTCAAGGAAATTATAGTAAACTCAGCACTTGAAAACAAAATCTGGGACTCTCACCTTCTCTACCCATGCTTCCTTGTATTCAACAATATATGGATGTTGAATCCGAGCAATCAGCGCCATCTGCATATCCAAGTTCCAATAAAGTTCACATCAGGAATTTTGAATATCTTGTGCATTTGTGTAAATTTGCATAGGGGGAAGAGTCTCACGCGCCAAAAAAACAGCAAGAGCAGAGATGACAACTTATCAAAATGAGAAAACTTAAGAATTAGGAGATGAAATCTAGCAAGAATGCACATTTACTGTTTAAAGTAAATCACAGATGTCGAATCTTTATCAAGAGATACGAGAACACTCTCAATGACTATGAAAGCTAGACAAAAGTCAGGTAAAATCAGAATCATTCACACAAAAAAAAAATCAACTCTGAACCAAAAGAAACTAGATAGAGGAATTCCAAGAGCCTCCATCACCTCAAATAGAAGTGAAAGCCAAAATCAATAGTTGCTGAGCATATACTATTCAGGACAAAAGGCCACCATTTCAAAAAAATTAAGCTAAATCAAATCTTTTCTTCTTTCAGCATACTCTATCTGAGCATATACTATTCAGTACAAAAGGCCATTATGGTCAACAATTTAAGCTTAAGAAAGAGAGAAGCAGAAAGGAAAAAACCATAACCAAATTACAACAACAACAACCCAGTATAATCCTACAAGTGGAGTCTGGGAAAGGGTAAAGAGGCTGTTTCCAATAGACCCTCGGCATACTTCCCTCCCATAACTGAACAAAAGTAAAATGTACCTCTTGATGAGCAGATCTCCTGCAACGTTCAGTTTGTCTAGCTAAACGGATCTTTTTTAGCACATACCTATTATTTCAACATTCAAAATCAATCTTACACCAAATTCAAAATCTTATAAGCATTAAAGTTAGAAACTTTTTGAACTTACTTCTTTCTCTCTTGCTTGTGATTAACAAGAATAGCAGCACCAAATGCTCCACGCCCAATCTGTTCCATGATCTCATAATGATCCATTCTTGACTCCATTACTTACCTAGTATATACTAAAACACTCAAATATATCCAAGAAAAAATAATGCCAAGAATTTCAAAATCAGTCACAGCTTTTTCTTCATCAATCAAAAGACTAATGCTTTAATCTTTGGATTGGCTGCAATTTCTCCTACTCATTTGCAGATCAATCCCAAAGAAAAAATACCCATAAACACAAAACACATAAAGATTGCTTTTTTATTCAAGAATGGGGTGTGTGTGTGAGTGATGTATTGCTTCTTTTTTTCTTTCTTTAACTATAATATTAGTATAGTATTTGCTTATTTATTGTTCAAGAAAAGTGGGTTGATCTGCAGAAACAGTTGTCACAGTTCTCAATTCAGAATGCATGTGTGGAGGAGCATCTATAAATTAATATAATAAATTAAGTATAGTAAAGTAAAATGTTCCATTGATTAAAGTAATTGAAAGATATGGTTTATCAAATTAATCATGGTTAGGGTGGTAGGTTTAGTTGCAACTGAGGCAGTACAACTTCCAACCAACTTCTTTCTAGCTTTTTCTCTCTCACATAGACACACAGTTAAACTATCTGTATCAAAAACTCAAAATGGAAAAAATAGGGAAAAGGATGTTTATTGAAATTTACAAAGTTGTCCCTAATAAATTTTTGTAGGGCATATTTGGAAACAATGAAAATGGTGAGCCAAAGAGGAACATGGCATGGGACAAAAAACTGTACTTCAAGTGGGGAAAAACAATAAGGAAACCAAAACGTATTGTTGTTAAATCCTTTACTTCATATGTTTTGCTAATAAAAATGCAATTGAACCTTTCTTTTTTCCATTTTATGGTTTATGATGTTTGGATTTTTTATTTTTTTTTATTTGTTTAGTTACTCTTTAGGTGCTACTCAATTGACTAATAGTGTCTTTGGAGGTAAGATATTTTACTTTTTGTCAAATTAGTAATCATAAAGAATACTTGCTGAAAAAAAATCATTTGCATAAAAAAGAATAGCACAACTTTTTTGGGGGTTACTACTTCCTCAAGTAAATATTGTCTCTGGTCCACGATAACTGATTTTTGACTCTTTTTTTGTGGTCCTAAATAATTGATTTTTTTAGATTTTAAAAAGGAATTAATTATTTTTTTTACACCGCTCTTGAAGTAAGTAGTGCTGGAATACGTTTTAGAAGTAAATATATGAAGAGATACTAAAGATTAATAAGACTAATTTCATAGCTAATTAATGTTAAAAAATAAATTTTTTAATCTGAGTGAAAATAATCAAATAATCACTTATTATGGACTGGAGGGAGTAACTCTTGCGAGAAATTTATACATTAAAACAACCAAAATGACCCTTTTCATGAGTAATAAGTTTGAGGTATAGTTCCCAAAATTAGTCTCATTCCCAAGTAATTCCGTAATTCAACTATTTGGAGTAAGAGGGAAGCTGTACTCATGAAAATGCAGGCTCTAGGCCGACAAAACCAGCTGCTCCTCTATTTTTTCTATATAAATAAAATAATAGTGGCAGCAAAATTGTTCAACCAGAATTAGCATCACTCTCAAGACCCCACCCCACATCTTCATATAGAAATAAAACTACTTACAAAATTAACTTGGAGGGAAAGTTCTTGAGTAAACTATATTTAACAAAAATCTTTATGTACACTAGGTTCGCTTATCGGACGGATCGAACGGTTATTTACTCTTAACGGTTCAACTTATCGGTTATCGATTTTTAAAAGTATTAATCCGCTAGTCACCCAATAAGATATCGAGCGAATAGGTATTGGTTTAGCTATTATAATATTGTTTATTACAAATCCTACATAACGGGATCACTGTCTTATGCTAGTTTGGATACTTGATTTTTTTGAAATGGAAGCATTCATTAACAAAGAAAAAAGTGGTCTCGGGTTCCAGCACTGAGAGCGCTTCCCTTTTTTGATGAATTTTATACCACGTAAATTCAAATTAGTTAGGGTCACAGAGAAGAACTAAACTTGTTGAGTAAGATTATAGTTGACTACTAAATTCGGCTACTCAAATTATTTTTAAGTTTGACAATGCAGAGGCGCAATTCCCAAGAAATGTAGTACTTCTCCTTTTATGAAATTGTGGAAAACGAGGGGTATGGTAGTGGTATTATTCATACTTCTGTTAGCTGATCAGACCCATGTGCCTTTTTGCTCAAATGCCCTCCCTCCTCCCCTCTCAAACCTCCTCGCAAGCAAGGCTGAGCTACATTATTACTTTATTAGTATTAGGATACGTGCCTTGTGCGTTAACCCTATATTCAATTATATAATTATTATTAATAATGTAATTTTGTTATAATATAAAAAAATTAAAGAGAAAGTGTAAGTTTCTAAAAATGATGAATCTAGCTAATAGAAGTTCTCATATGCCTTAATCCACCAGGTATACAAATGGAACGTAATCATCTATGTCTTTTGATTATATCTTTCAAGATTTTGAGTCTCGCTTGTTTACCATTTCACCACCAAGACATTTTGAAGTGAATTGTATTCTATGACTATGATATCTATCTAGTATTGATCAATCAAGTCATATAGGCCAGAGTTGGACATCCAATTGTTTTGATTTGAATTATCTGGAGAATGCAATGCTTGATATATATCAAAAAGTTGGGCAACCAAACATATTTATTGATTCACTCAAAGAGATGAATATGGTCCCAATATAGATATGTAAAAAGCAGGTTTGATTACGCGTATTCCTAATCCCAAATGGAATGTAACGATGTATTGATCCATATGTAAACATAGTCTCCATTTAGATATACCTGAATGACCCCTTCTCATAATGAGAATGTATATAACACTATTCCAGCCTGGTCCGATATGGAATGAACTTATAATCATGGAATCAACTCGATCATCAGACTATAAGTTCATAATCCTAGCCCATTCTCATTTTGGGCAGAATAGATCTACTAATTTGTTGATTCCAGTTTAGTAAGAGGGATCTTGAATTAATAAATAGACCTTAGAAGCTTAAAAAGGCTATCCTAAGCAATTGCAATGATCGAGTTTATTGATATTCCTAGTATGGTAGATGTTATCACACATAACAATCATATTCTGTTCGATGGAATTGTTTGATCTTAAAGGGGATCTTCTATAATTTTGCACGTGAGGGGTTATCTTTTGGTTTCGTCCAGTCATTAATAACAATATTATTTTTAGATAATAGTAAATAGAAGCAACGCTTGTAAGGATTCCTATTAAAACCAAGAAGCATGGCCAGCTAGCCATCCACACCAGAATAAATAGAATTTTTCAAAAGACCTGCTAGTGGAGGAAGACCTCCCAGGGATAATAAATATAGGGCTAAAGAGAGAACCAAAAAAGATCTTTTGTGTATAATCGTGCATAATCTCGAATATTCAGTTCCGGTACGTAGACCAAATAATATAATGCAAGAAAAAGTTCCTAGATTCATGGAAATATAGAACAACATATAAGTTATCATGCTTGCATATCCATCATTTGAGTCTCCAACAATTATTCCAATAATTACATACCTGATTTGGCCTATGAACGAATGTGCAAGCATATGTTTCATGCTTGTTTGAGTAATAAAAATGAGATTTCCCAATATCATGCTAAGAATAGCTAGGATTTCCATAAGAAGATAACATTTGTTTGATGAGAAATAAAAAAGAAATATCGAAAATTCGAGTAGCTGAAGCTGAAGCAGCTACTTTCGAAGTAACAACAAGAAAAGCAATAACTTGAGTGGGAGAGTCTGAGTCGAAAAGAGGATTCCTCACTTTTGTCTCTCATTCAAAATCGTGTATGAGACTTTCATCTCACACTGACTCCTAAGTGTGATAAAAGAAAAAAGAACTCATTTTCTTTCTCTTATGATAACCTTCCTCGCGTATGTATAAGATCGAATCGATTCGATTTCTAAAAAAGATACTAATCCTTAACTTTTCGAGGAATCTTTCGTCAGTGGTGGTGAATGACTGATTTTTTCAATCTTTTCGACCTTGGTTTCGTAGGAGCAAGTCAGAAAGATTGAGAAATAGAACCATCTGATTTAATTCGTTCTTAATAGCCAAGAGATGATCATCTTAGGGTGATCCTTTATCGAGGAGATGCTCTTATTACACTCGTAGTCTCTGAAGAATTAGAACCAACTATGTAGAATCTACATCGAAAATTCAAGTATTGTATACGTCATTAGTTCGATCCTTTAAAGGAACTACCCGTAATAACGAATTTGCAAAAGTATAAGTTTATGAAAACGATGAATCTGACGCAAAGAAGTTCTCATATGCCTTATTGTGCTAGTGACACAAGAAGAAATATTTAATGAAGATTATTGTAATTTTTGTGATTTAATACTGCAAATAAGCAACACAAAAATAATTTTATCACGATTCATTAAAGATATGTCAAACCATATAAATTAAACTAGTAAATCTTTTTATCTTTTTTTTAAGATTTGAGAATGAAGAGGTTGGCCCTCTAACACATACAAGAAAATTGATAAATTAACAATGTGAAATTTAAAAATGACTAATATTAAATTAATACTTTATAATAAATAAATTAGTATATTAATATTTGATATTAGGACTTCCTCATAAAAAAATTGTTGATAAGTGGCAATTTTACTTACCATATGAAAGTTTCGTGATATCAGCTGGCTTGGACCTATGTTTATCGGTGTTACTGGATCTTAGAACTCACGGAAATTTTAGTTGATAAGTGAATATTTAGTTGATAATCGATTTTGATTTGATAAATAAAATTTTAGTTAATTTCAAAACCATAAATATTAGAAAATTAGCATGGAAGATATTTTGCTACATAAAGTCAAGAATTTACATAAGGTAAAATTTTAAATATTAAAACTTTTTACATACTCCCTCCGGTCCAAAATAAGTGATTTTTTGGCTTTTTTCTTGTGGTCCAAAATAAATAATTTTTTGGAATTTCAAGAATGAATTATTTTTTCCTACATTGCCCTTGGAGTAAATAGTGTTGGAATATGTGTTAAGAATATTTAAGTGGGATAGTAAATGTTAATATGGTCAATTTCATTATTAATTAATACTAAAAGATGAATTTTTTAATTTGCGTGAAAACATGCAAAAATATCACTTATTTTGGACCGGAGGGAGTAGTAATTTAAAAAATTGTGTTAAAATGACAAAAAAGTTCCAATAGATTAAAAGTGGTAAATTCATAGTTCCAATTTAGAATCCGAACACATTTTCTAAATAAGGGTAGTGTCCTATTCAAAGTCTTTCTCTTGCTTACTTTTTAATTTGTCTAGGGATGATTACAATGGAAGCAAACTTTGATTACTCACGTTAATGTTGATTTAGTTAATATGTTATATGACTATGATGGCTAAAATCTAAGGATCCGTTTGGCCATGAGTTTTGTCAAAATAAATTTGGGATTTATTTGGCAAACTCATGTTTGGCCATAAATTTTGCCCATATTTTGGCAAAATCCCAAATCTCAAACTTCAAATCCCAAAATGACCCCAATTGTTGATTTTGGGCAAAAATTCCAAAACTTGGGAAATTTATACATGTTTTTCCAAAATAAAGTTGGAAATATATTTTGAAAACGTATGTCCAAACACATTTTCATCTTCAAACCAAACTTCACCCAAGTCAGATTTTTTAAAACAAATTTGGGAATCTATGACCAAACGCTAGCTAAAACTTAGGACTTCTTATTTAGTTCAATAAGGAAATATTAATAACCAAAATTTAAAGAGATTTAAATATCCTAAATATTAGAAAAATAACTTAATTATAATTTTATCTAAGATGAAAGCTATTTTAAAAGGGTAAAAGGATAACGACATTTCGATAAAGGCATTCATGTTTTTAATATAGTATAGATAGATATAGATTAGCTATGAGTTTAGACAAATTACGTTTTTGTTTAAATTATATATTTATATTATAAAATTTATTAACTATATATAAATATTTAATTATAATCTTAATAATTAAAAATGAATTATTAGCTCAATAATAAATTCAACATAAGAGAAACTCTATAATAACCATTTCTGTACATTCAATGTACTCTACGAATAGAGGAATACATAGAGTTGAACATAGTAAAATAAGAAATTGTTATAAACTTTAAATCATGTTAGTAAGTGGCGACCAAATATGATCACGTGCTGCTTCACAAACCCATTTGCGTCAACTCTCATTTATACCAACAAGAAATAACATTTTCCATGGTATGTACCAAACTTTTCCCTATTGTAAATTGGTCCCCAAATATGGTCCACATGGTTAGGATGAATTTCAGATATGGTCCACATGGTTTGTATGAATTTCAAGTCAAAAGCTTTTCTCCTCTAGTTGGTGTACTTTAAATATAAGCATATGAAGATTTAAAGCATGTTCTCTCCTAAGTTTATCATTTTAGTAAGATGATATATTAATAATAGAAATTCCATACTCAGAGTCAGTAGGATTACTTTATTAGAAAAAAGGACTTGAATCGAGATCTTTGCAAACAACCTAGATTTTAATTTCTTGACCACACCAACCATGAAACCCAAGTGGTCAAGCCAGGATAAAACCCAATAAGTTGAGGGATCTACCGTGATATACACCTCTCTGTTTCAATTTACGTGAATCTATTTTCTTTTTGGTTAGTTTAAAAAAAATGACCCTTTTCTCAATTTAGACCACACAAATACTTTGTGTCCCTTTTTGACTTGTTTAGGATCACAAATTTTAAAAGTCTTCATTTTTTCTTAAACTCCGTGCACAATCAAACAGGTCCACATAAATACGGAGGGAGTACTCCATATACATTTTAATTTTTATGGAATAATACATACATTCTCGCATAACTTTATAAGGTTTAGTAGTACATGACTCCTTACCGTAAACAGGGGCGGGTTTAGAGGGGCGGAAGGGGTTTTACCCGAACCCCCTTCGTCGAAAAATGACACTGTATATATAAGGCAAAATATAGTTTTTACCTCTATATATTAAGTTTTGAATCCCCTTGACATAACCCAAAAATACAACTTGGTGGTCAAGGGGGTTCAAAACCTTTGTAAGGTCATTGGTTCAATTTTCACTAGTTACAATCTTTTTTAACTTTTTTCTTTTGAATCTTTTTTGCGGAGATCTTGCTTCCGTCGCTGACGGTAAACCAAACATTACCTCCAACCAATCGTTTAATTAGTTATGCATAATTCACTGCATTGGCACCTTCATTATTGTTGGACTGTTCTCCTATGATTGATGGTAGGGGTCTCCCACTTTATTATTCTGTTGTCGAGCCGGCAATAATTCCCAAATGGCTATTTCACTAAATGACCCACACTAGCTAACTTGGATTGGTTGCTTCTTATTATTTGTTCTTCCACTGTTTGAACCAACCATTTGACCTGGTTATTTTTACCTTGGTCTTAAATGGTTAGAGAGAGCTTGAAGTTTTGGTTACGTGATTGATTGTACTTTTCAAATTTCAACCATGTAATAGTTGTTTTTCTGGCAATCTTTTATATCGTGTAGTTGAAGAAATATTTACTTGTATTGCAGAAAATTTTTTATTAACAAATTATAATGTTTAAGAGGGACGGTATTTTGTCGATCTTTTAATCTAGAAGGGAAGTTCGGAACTTACGAAATTGCGATAAAAACGTATTCCCATCGAGTCGAGTGTCGTAAACATTTGAATTAATAACGTATTTATAGACAAGCGAATCAATTTGATCCCAAAATGATAAATAAATTAACGTTGAAATCGAGACAAGACAACAAACAACTTGGTCCCGGGAGCAAGGCTTCCGAAGACCATAATAAGAATATCAATTGAATAAAAATAAAGTATTATTCCCTCCGTTCACTTTTACTTGACACGTTTTGACTTTTCACGCCCCTTAAGAAATAATAAATGAAGTGCATAATTTACCATGAAACCCATATTAATTGATGCATATTTTATTGGATTTGAGAAAATGATTTGAAATGAGTAATAAATACTGTGGGTATAACAAAAAATTTTTTTTGTCTTCTCTTGATGTGCGTAAAGTGACAAGTAAAAATGAAAATCTATTTTTAGTATACATGCCAAGTAAAAGTGAACAGAGGGAGCATTGAGCTTAGAATACTGTGTAGCATAAGTTTGTCAGAATTTTCGTGTCTTACGATGGTTGTTGAAGTCACTATTTAATAGCTACACCTAGCGAACAAGGCCCTAGGATCAAACCCCTCGTAAATGACAATTATGGGAGCCATTGATGAATGTGTAACGACATGCTATGGATGCCAAAATTCTTTGAAATAGATTGTGTATTTAATGCTGAGGAATATTTTTCATTAAATGTCATCGGGTGACAAATATTCGTTTGTCCTTGTTAGCAATATTCTTTTCAAGGTCTGCCCGGTGCCAACTGAAGCTGCTGTCCCCGGCCTTAGCTTCCACTTGTCCCGTTTTTCGTCTGTCTCTGGTTCCATATGTCGCTCTATTGTTCGAGTATTTAATATGAACTAATTTTACCTTATACAAATAGTCACCCTTCTTTCCTGTGGCACATCTTTGTGTCATCGGAAAGTTGGTGAAGATTCCTTTCTTGGTGGGAAATTTTCTGATCCCTTCTGAAAAGTTTCTGACACTTGATAAGACGCACGTCTCTCTGCATTTAATACCCCTTACACACGTCACTCCACGATTTAATAATATTTCACCGGTTCTCGAGATAATTATGGTCACGATTTTACCCGCATATTTCTTTACTTATACGCCTCATTCTTCTTCTTTTACACTTCACATCTTTTCAAATCTCTCAACTTCTTTGCATTCAACTCTTTCTTGCTTTCACTCTTCTTTAATCTTCTTCTCTTCAAAGAAATCTTATTTCCTTCTGCTAACCATGGCTTCCTACTCCAAGAACTCAAGTTCTCTTAAAAATAAAGAAAACACCAATAATGCCGTCTCTCCTGCGGTGAGCACCATCATTCCCAAAAGACTCAACACAACCAAGGACTTCGAAGAGATATTTCCTTCTACAAGCTCTTGTACATGGGTTGTTGGTGTGTACCCTTCTTCCATCCGGCATTTTAGCATTCCTGCTGTGGAGGAAGATTGTGATTGCCATGATCTAAACATCATCGCTCTCGAACTTGTAACGACCCGATCAGTCGTTTTGAGCTTTAGCGCATCATTTGGCGGTTTGAGGCCTTGAGCAGCTTCACTTCAGGTATTATGACTTATGTGCATGGTCGGAATTGAATTTCGGGAAGTTCGAAGTTGATTTGGAAAGAGAATTCTAATTTCAGAAGCCTTAAGTAGGAGAAATTGACTAGAGTGTGATTTTTGAGTAAATGACCTCGGAATCGGAATTTGAAGGTTCCAACAGGTTCGTATGATGACTTTGGGCTTGGACGTATGCCCGGATCGAGTTTTGGATGACCCGAAAGCGTTTCAGCGCATATTGTGGAAGATGGCATTTTGGAAGAATTTCATAAATTTGGGTTGAGGTGTATTTCAATGTTATCGATGTCCGTTCAGGATTCTGAGTCTGGGAATAGCTCTGTATGGTGATTCTGGTATTGGGAGCGCGTCCGAAAGTGGATTTGTCCTGTAAGTCATTTCGGGGTCATTTGGCGGAATTTAGAAATTGAAGGTTTTTGAGAAGTTTGACCGGGAGTGGACTTTTTATATCGGGGTCAGAATCCGATTCCGGGAATTGGAGTAAGTCCATAATGTCGAATGTGACTTGTGTGAAAAAATTGAGGTCAATCAGATGTGATCTGATGGTTTTCGGCATCGAATGTAGAAGTTTGAAGTTCTAAAGTTCATTAAGCTTGAATTGGGGTACGATTCATGATTTTGATGTTGCTTGATGTGATTTGAGGTCTAGATAGTGTGTGTTATGTTTTTAGACTTGTGTGGGTGTTTGGTTTGGAGCCTCGGGGGCTCAAGTGAGTTTCAATGTAATTTCAGAGTGTTTTGTGAAGAAGTTCGATTGCTGGTTCTGGTGTGATCGCATTTGCGATGTATTGGTCGCAAATGCGACCATTGCATTTGCGAAGAAGTGTTAGCATTTGCGAAGTTGGGCTGCTGAGATAAGGGATCGCATTTGAGAAGCCATGATCGCTTTTGCGAAGCCTGAAGAATTTGCATTTGCGGACTCTGTATCGCATTTGCGATGGAGGCCAAGTTTGTCAGGGGTCGCATTTGCGATGCTTTCGTCGCATTTGCGAACCCCCTGTCGCAAATTCGACATCTGCGACTGGAACCATGTGCTTTTATTCCGAGACTTAGCTCATTTCCCTCATTTCCCACTTGGACCTAGGTGATTTTTGAGAGCATTTTGAGAGGTGGTTCCATCATCATCAAGAGGTAAGTGATTGCTTCTAGTTGTGAGTTAAATACAAGGTTTATATATATATATATATATATATATATATATATATTTAGACATGAAAATTTGTAGAAATTTGGGATCTTGAAGAAAAATCTAGAAATTGGTATTTTGGATTTTGACCACGAAATTGGACATGGAATTTGAAATAAATTATATACTTGATTTCGTGATGTTATGGGTAAAGTTTATCTTCGAAAATTTCCGGAATCCGGGCACGTGAGCCCGGGGGTAAATTTTAGGAATTCTTCAAATTGGGTTAGAAAATCACCTTAATGGTTAGGATGTGAACTCTTAAACATGTATTGACTATTTTATATATCATTTGACTAGCTTCGGGTCGTTTGGCACTAAGTCGAGGATTGAAAACACAAATTTTGACTGGAAAGTGAGCTTTGAGATGAGGTAAGTCTCCTGTCTAATTCTGTGAGGGGAAAATTACCCCTAGGTGATATATTTGATGTGTGCTACTTGTTGTGGAGGCTACGTACGCGCAAGGTGACGAGAGCCCACACGTAACTACATTCATATTATTATCCAGGCAGACTTAGGTTCACATCATGCTGTAGATGTACTGTATGAGTAGTCTCTCGCTTACTAATTCCCTTGCTTTACATTCTATTTGAGACTAGACTTGCTATTGTAGAGACTTCACGGGTTCATGATTAGCCATCAGATACTATTCCTCCTCTTACGGCATGTCCCCGTTCGCCTCGCCAGGTTAATTGATTTATCATATGGTTTGGGCCGTTCAACCCTCGGCAGTGCACATTTTAATTATTATGTTGGATCAGGTTGTATGCCTCGACATTTCCTATATCATATCCTCATGAAATCGTGTGTAAAACTTGGCAAGAAACCCGTGAATCTGTGAGTTTCCCGGATTTGAATTATGGTAAGCTACTTGATGAGATCCACTACATCTATATATATGCTCCGGTTAAGGAGGGAATTTCTAATAGAGAGCTTGAGTTCCTCATGAAGAGCGGGATTTGAACCACGTGATGTATACTTATTAATTTCATTCCTTTTGCTCTGCCCCACACTTACTACCTCTTATTTGTATCTGATGTTATTAGACCCCTAGTGAGTGTCTATGTCGACCCCTCGTCATTACTCCTCCGGAGTTAGGCTAGATATTTGCTGGGTACACATTGTTTACGTACTCATGCTACACTTGATGCACGTTTTGTGCCGGTACATATATGTCTAGAGGCCCTGTGAAAGCAGAGGCATGTAATCATGCGAGGACCTAGGCGAGCTGCATTCCATTTGTCGACCGCAACCAGCAGAGTCTCCTTCAGAGTATTTACATATTTCTTGTTCAATATATATTTCGGACAGTTGCTGTATTTTTATTTTATATTCCTAGTTAATACTCATGCACTTGTGACACCGGATTTTGGGATGATTATGGGTTGTTCTGTATTGAAATTGTTAAAAGTATTATTATTTATTCTGTAAATCCCATCTTTTACTATTCAACCAAAGGAAAATATGATTTCTAAAATATTGAAATGAGAACCAAATTAATTATTTATTGTTGGCTTGCCTGATAGTAGTGTCCGGCGGCATCATGACATTTAATGGATTTCGGGTCGTGACAACATGGTATCAGAGCGCTAGGTTCACTTAGGTCTCACCAGTCATGAGGGAGTCTAGTAGAGTGTCGCGGATCGGTACGAAGATGTCTGTACTTATCTTCAAGACGCTACAAGGCTGTTAGGAGAACTTCCCTTCTTGATTCCACATCGTGTGATTTGATTCCTTTGAGGCTTATGCCTTTGTTCCCTTCCTATTCAATCTTATGTGACGTGTAGCGCTTGTTATAGATCGGGAATTGAGGAATTATTAATGGTACTACAGAGGTGGTGCGGGATGTTTCTCTCTACGTAATTGATTGGACTATTATCGTCGCCTTGCGGAAGGCTGCTTTGTCGTTTCAACTTAGTATCAGTAATACCCAAGGTTTTGATATTTGGCATTAATTGTTATGACGAATTCGTTCGTTGTTGTCGCATAGTGTATGTGTAATGGTAGGGTGCTTGTCTATGCATAGAAGCAGTGAATGACTTGGAAGGAGGTTTACTTAGTGCATGATTCAGAGATTCAGTATTTTATTTCCGACGGAGGAAAGGCAATAGGACTAGGAATGTTCAAATTTGGGTTGGTGGAGGGACAAGACTGGGTATTTTTGAGCATGGTGGAGTATTCATTTGTGATGTGGTGTCGTTGTCCTAGATGAGTGTGCTAAGTCCACATGTGTTATGATTTTCTTCAATTCTCCTTCACGGCGGGATGCCATAAAATGGTGTCGGGGAAGCAGTTGTCAGAAATCCCGGTGTGCAGTTGTTCAGAATCGACTTGGTGTTCCTATTGTTGATGGCTCGAGGAACATTATCTTCTAAGAGGTTTAGATTTGTAGCGACTCATTTGTTCGAGCGTTACATAGATGGATTTGGAATTGGGGCAACAACTGGGCAACAAAGGATAGCATAAGGGTTCTGTGGTAGGATGGCTGCACGCCTTGAGGAAAGTTAGAGTGATTTGGGGTTCATGGTGGACAATGACTAGGGCTACGAGTGTAATTTTGGAATATTGGCTGCTGTGCGGAGGAAGGTTGGATACGACAGAAAGGAGTTTCTTGATATGAAGAAGGATACAACATGACCTTAGATTGGAATGTATTGTCTCACCTTTAGTTGATGTCCATGAGGAGTGAACGCACTTGTACAACTAGTGAATGAGCACATGATCAGGATGGTTTAAGGATTTCATAGTAAGAGTACTCAGTGCATTGTCGTTGGAAGATGATGGCATGTAATTTCCACATGTGGGTTATCTCTATGAGTAGGTTAGCGCTCTTGTGGTGTTGTTGAAGCTTCTACGAAGGATTCTACTGGATATCCGGTAAGAGGTCGGATATGTAAATGTAGCTAGTGATTCAGAGCGCTCATTAAATATTGACAGAAGGATTTCGAGGAATTTGGCGGGTTGATTGTGCAAGATCATGTCGATGGGGGATAAGGAATCTTGGTGGGTTCCAGAGTTATGAAATGGTAGCTTCAAGCTAAGTGGGAGAGCCTCACAACCTACAATTGGATTGCATGGTAGTCTACTTGTGGGGTTTCTGGTTATCGGCATATTGGTGGGTTATTACGACTAGCGAAAGAGGACATGAACATCAGTGGTGATTTGATCAAAGGATTTGAGGACTGTGTGCTACAATGGGCCTTATGTTCAGGCTTTGGGAAGACTCAGGATTTGTGCTTCGTGTAGAGGTGATTTCATGTGCTAGCAGGGCCTTGAAGTTGATTATAATTGGGACCGAGTCAGAGTGGGTGACTCTCAACAACGGTCCTAGTGGATTCAAAATTTAAAGTGTGGTGCCTAAGGATTTCGAGTCCGTAGTATGGTTGAGTATCGAGCTTTTTGCAGGAGATTAAAAAGGGGCTTGGAGTGTTTTATGTTGTCTTCGATCTGCGATTTAGCATTTGAGGAATAGGAGAAAATAACTTCGGATTCATAGAGGAATTATCATAATGGGTGTACCCTATTAGTGGTTCAAGAGTTATGATGAAATTCTTGTACTCTTGCATATTGGCATGATTAGGTGCAGTGGGTAGCATGGGAATTAGAAGTTGAGGATCAAGGTTTTTGTTCGGTGTTGATAAGAATGTCACAAGCTCGGACGAGCAGGAAAGGGTTCAGATGGTTAAAGTAAGTTGGTATTGTCTTTAGCGTCACTTGAGGTCGGTGTCTTGTGTTAGAGGCTTTACGTACTGATTGCAGATTCTTGATTTGCTTTACATCATTAGTGTGGCCGGTGGTGCGGATGCACAGACTTGTTACCTGGTGAGGAAGGTCGTGGGAGCGTACCCCAAGGGAAGATGGTATAAGCGTGACATATAGTCACTTGACTGATGAAGATTTAAGACCAAGTATGGAGATTGTAGTACTATCGCTAATGTGAGAGTTTAGGCCTAGAAAGCTCTCTATTCATTTGGTTACGAACTGTGGATATTTGTGCCGGATTGACGGCTGTTCTTGTGTGTCATGGGAAAGAAAAGGGTTAGTGTGGATTCTTGAAAGATCATTAGCCTGGTGTGGTACAGTCAGAATCAACTTGGGGTCCGTGGGTGGATCTAAATGTTAATGTGGGCTCTATATCAGTCCAGATGTGTTCATTTAAGCTTAGCATTGTTTACAGAGGAATCTTCGGGCCCTGGATGTTATTTATGTCGTCAACTATTCCGTGTAATCTATATTATGCCAGGTGGGTTGTGAGGTGATTTGATAATTCACATTAGTATTGAGATCCCATGTAATTTGTGGTGTTGTGAGAGCAGAATGGCTCTCGAGATACATATCATTTATTGCATCATGGTTTTGCTTGAGTTTCATAGCGTATGGAGTTGTTCGTCTCCCAGGATTTGTATTATGCACTTCGAGTGCTTGTGGTCGATATTCGGGTATTTTGTAGTTATGAGCATTTATCTCGGTAAGTATCTTCTTATAGGTTATTATGTGTGGATCGGGTGGCACGCCGCCATGGGTATATTGTTGGATCGGGTGGCACGCCGCCACAGGTATCATAGTTGGACCGGGTTGCACGCCGCAATGGTATCATGGTTGGATCGGGTTGATCGCGTACCAGTGTGATGTTTAGTACAATATCCCCTACCTATTATTGTGTGTATTGCTTCTCGTTTTTTGGGGAAGGCTTATAATATCTTTTCGGTTGTTTAAATTAGTTATGTGGGTTGAGTAGTTCTTTCCCGAGTTCGTTCCCTTATGTATCATATTCGAGTTTGTAGCTTGTTGGCACGTTGTGGCATTGTATGAGACTTTTGACAGTGTCTAAGGCGGCTTATTTCCTGAGCAACTTGTATTGGGTGAGATGAGATTATTGGACCCGGGATCAGTGCGATCGGATTTATATGCGGCATATTTGAGAGCAAATATCACTATTTGGTTCATAATGAGGTAACGATTCTTATCAGGAGGAGAGACTCAATGATTTTTTGACTCGGCAGTTGGTTATGAATTTCTACACATCCCTTCCGTTTTGGCGGTATTTCAAGAGTTGGAACATGACTTTTATGTGTCATGGGGAGTGTTGTGGGCATCAGATTCGTGGAATTGTTGCTATTATCGTCAGATGGTGTTATTATGGTCAGGTGAATTACGTAGTTCATGGTGTAGATTCAGAACAAGTATACAATCATGTATTAGTACATCGTGTAGTGATGAGTACGATGTTCAAATGTTGGAAACAGATCTGGAAGAGGATTTCAAATGTTGGAATTTGGTTCTAAGGTTTATTTAACCAGATAAAAAGAAGGATATTCAGGTTTGCTCGAGTTAATGTGCTAAACTGGGTTGTGGTAGCACATGTAGGTGTTTAAATGAGCGCATGTTTAAGTGGGAGAGAATGTAACGACCCAACCGGTCGTTTTGAGATCTAGTGCGATGTTTGGCTGTTTGAGGCCTTGAGCAGCTTCACTTCATTTCATTGAAAGGTTTTCATTAAGGAAATTTCAACTCACACGTTTATTCGTGAGTGGGGTCAATGACCCATCAAAGCTTCTTATTCCAATGGGATCGAGTTGTTCGCCTCGACATGATTATGTATTTAACTTCTTATGGGATCGGGCCATTCGCCTCGGCATGAGTTATGTACCACACTGTCATGGGAACGTGTCATTCACCTCGGCAGGTTAATTGATTTATCATATGGTTCGGGCCGTTCGACCCTCGGCAGTGCACATTTAATTATTATGTTGGATCGGGTCGTACGCCTCAACATTTCCTATATCATATCCTCACGAAATTGTGCGTAAAACTTGCCAAGAAGCCAATGAATCTGTGAGTTTCCCGGATTTGAATTATGGTAAGCTACTTGATGAGATCCACTTCATCTATATATATGCTCCGGTTAAGGAGGGAATTTCTAATGGAGAGCTTGAGTTCCTCGTGAAGAGGGGGATTTGTACCACGTGATTTGTACTTGTTAATTTTATTCTTTTTGCTCTACCCCACACTTACTACCTTTTATTTGCATCTGATGTTATTGGACCCCTAGTGAGTGTCGATGTAGACCCTTCGTCACTACTTATCTGGAGTTAAGGTAGATACTTGTTGGGTACACGTTGTTTACGCACTCATACTATACTTGCTGCACATTTTGTGCAGGTATATATATGTCTAGAGGCCCTATGAGAGTAGAAGAATGTAATCATGCAGGGACCTAGGCGAGCTGCATTCCATTTGTCGACCGTAACCAACAGAGTCTCCTTCAGAGTATTTACATATTTCCTGTCCAACTTATATTCCGGCAGTTGTTGTATTTTTTTATATTCCTAATTAATGCTCATGTACTTGTGACACCGGGTTTTGGGATGATTATGGGTTATTCTATATTGAAATTGTTAAAAGTATTATTATTTATTCTATAAATCCCATCTTTTACTATTCAATCAAAGGAAAATATGATTTCTAAAATATTGAAATGAGAACCAAATTAAGTATTTATTGTTGGCTTGCCTGACACTTGTGTCCGGCGCCATCACAACCGTTAATGGATTTCGGGTCGTGACAGAATTTGTGGAGCGAGTAACCTTCTGTAAGAATGGTTTATGTACGTTTGTACGTACCCATTTACTTTGGACGTGTTTTCCTTGAGCGGGAAAATTGACCCTGTGATTTTGGAGCTGTACCACAAATACTAGTTTGGCATAGGTGGGTCCTACGGTGTGGCGAACGATAGCTAGTCTACGGCGGCTGTGCCATGAGATGAATGAAGAGATCATGCATGATGAACCTCTGCTCCCTCAAGATTTTTTGTGGGGTGTAATAAACTTTAACAAATGTGGGCACCATGCTTTGCCCACTAGAATGGATGATGACAACGACTGTGGATGGATGAAGGGGTTCGTTATTTATCCACAACGGATATCATCCCGGTCAACACTCCATCTTTCCCCGAGTCATGGACTCGTACACGTAAGTTTAAAGCCTATCTTTACTCTTGAAAAAAGGTTGTTTCGTGTTGTTATTAATCCTTCTCTTTTTACTATTCCAACAACTCGGTGGACACCACCAAGAGTTGAAGGCTTGGACCAGAGGGTCCAAAAGATTTTAGATATTACCATGCCTAAGACACGCCAGTGAAAAGAACTGGCCCACAAATACGGGTGGAAGGCCCAAAACCATGATGAGTTGGCTCGCGAAACTAACTTATTTTTATCTCATTTTTGTATATAAGAAAATTAATCAACTTCATTTTCTGTTGAATTCAGGTCTTCCGCAGGGCTCTGTTACCATCCCCAGGAGGATGTTTTGGCTGATCCCGCAGAGGCTGCGAGGCTACTGAAGGAGGCCTTCACCTGAATAGGCGCCACCGGATCTGCTTTCGGTCAAAGTGCTTCCTCTCGGAGTCCCCGACCGGAGAGCAAGCAACCAAAAAGAAGTCGCTCTTCCTCGACCGAGGGAAAAAATAAAAAGGTGAAGAAAGTCGTACCCGAGCCACCCACTGTCACTGTGGTGATTGAGGATGGGGAAGCCAGTGATGAATGGGCTTCCTTACAAAGGGGAAAACTACCTTCATCAGCTCAACAAAATGCTAAATTCTATGAGCTTATAACCCCAACCGGGGACGATACCTAAGCACTCTGGGGAGAGTGTGATTTAGTGGAGAATTCCAATTCTCCCTTTCGAGCCCCATTTTCTTCTCCCGATACTATGAGGCTGAGTACCGGGCCTCTTTTATTTTTGGTTGATGAGCAAACTACAACCAGCACTACCTTTGCCGCAGCTACTTCTCAATCCATAACACCATCAACTTCATCTCTTTCCACGCCGATCATACCCTCATCACCAGCAACTGCCACATCACCCCCACCATCCGCAGACACCCTATATGAGGATGTCCCTCTTCCCTAGTCCCCAGACAATGGGAATTTGGGGCACAACTATTCTCCCCCTCTATAGATCCCTAGAGGAGGAGGAGTGTCTCCCTCTCGGTTTCTACCGAGTGCCATCTGCTGTGCAGGCTAGTGGAACTCGCCAATTACCCCAAGCCGTTGGCTTAAGATAAAATCAAGAAGAAAATACACTCTCCTTCGGGGGAGAATATTATAAATAATGCCATGCACAACACAACACCGGTATGGTACTCGTTCTCTTTGTTGTCTGTTTTCTCTTGATTTGTTATGACGAGATTTCTAACTTAGGTTTTTGTTTCGCAGGACTACGTCCTTGCTTTCGAGTGCCTTTAGAAGTTTATCCTTGATAAAGAAAAGCTTACGTCCGAGTGAGATCAACTGTTGGCGGGGAGGGACCAAGTTGCTCCTCGCCTACTAGCTGTGGAATCACAAGCTGCTGAAACCGGTGAGTTGGAGGCCCGGTTGCAGTAGAGCAAGCAGGAAGTGATGTACCTTAGCTAAGAAGCCTCCCAGTTAAGTGTACAATTTTAAGAAGCCAAGTCTAAATGGTCTAAGGTCCATAATGCTGCTCTTGCTGTTGCCAAGTGCGAGGCTGTCTCGACTGAGATATTGAATAACTTGGAGGCAACCTTGAACTCCAAAGCTGAAGAGGTTGATGTTGCTGAGGAGAAGCGTGCCCAGGTGGATGAGAAGTATAAGTGGGTCATGGAACACAATAAAGTTCATATCTCTACTGTCTGTGACCTTGATCTCAGCCTTAGCGCCACAAGATCCGAGCGGGATAGCTTTTCGTCAGGTTGCTTAGCTTAAATAAAAACTTAGCGCCATGCGAATTCCCTCATTATTGAGAAAACACATTCTATGTATAACATTAGGAGAAAAACCTTGGAAAAGGCTAACGCGGGTGTCATTGATTTTGATGCCAAAATCGCTAAGGCCCTAGAGCTGGAGTCAATCGCCCGAAGGCGCCTCCCCACTCGATGAGATGCAAATGACTCTTCCGGTTCCGGTTCCGAGTTCTCTAGAACTTAGGAGGAACTTGAAGAGGATAATGATGAAGGCTAAGATCCCGAGCCGACAGCAGATCTGCCTACTTCTCCTGGGGGCGCAGACGCTTCTCTTCTCCCAAGTTCTGAGATGCATTAGTTTAGTTTTCTGCTTTCTTTTACCTTTGTTTCTTTCTTTTCATAATTTTGTACTTGTGCTTTTTGCTTAAGCATTGCGCAAATTCTACCTTTTTACGTCGAATTATGCAAGGCTTCAGGTGCATATTTTCCCGATAGCATTTGGATTCCGGGCATAAACTCTTCAGGAACCAACCCTTTACCGTGAGGGTTTCATAAGAGAGGGCCCTCTCATGTTTATGGTGCTCTTGAAGAGGACGTCTCCCGTTCATTCCGGCATTAGCATTTGAAGTACTTGATTAACTTTCAAATGATAAAATTAATTCATCGTTTGGACAAGAAACAAAATAAAATAAAAGGACTTTATTTTATTCCTTATATCTTCAAAAGTACATAAGCATTCATTTTGCTGAAAGTAAAATTGCTATTACTTGTGGATAACCTGTACAACTTGCTTCTATGGGGGTGGCTGTGTAGTCCCTGGTCCCGTTGATACATTTTTGTTCCCGGATTTTGTAGTCTCGATTTCTGTGGCAATCAGGTTGCCGTATTCTCATATCATTCCGCCTCATGTGTTCGAAAGCGAATTGGAATACTAGAGGTCTTGATCCTTTGAAGATTTCACTAGTGAATGGTTGGATAATCTTTGGAATGATAGCAAGCTTTGTTTTCTGTTAGGAACTTTGCCATTGAGCCAAAGATTATATAACCACCCCAGTGGCTTATAGCTAAGGGGCACTCGTGAATGGTCGAATAGCTTTTGGTTTGATATCAATCTTTGTTACCCGTTAGGAACTTTGCTATCGAGCCAAAGACTATCCAACCATCTCGCAATGGTTTCTTGTTTCCATACCTTGTCATTTAAAGGTCTTATTTCTGCTGATGGCATTTCCTTCGAAGTATGCTTTCCGTTTCTGCCTTTTTAAAAACCTTGCCAGAAAAACCCAACTAGAACAAAAATTGGACGAAGTGAAAAAGAGTGCAGGACATACTTTCAGTATAAGCGGTACCCATCAGCAATAGTACCTTTTGAGGTGCGCCACATTCTAGTTGCTCGGCAATTTTACTGTCTTGGTTTTCTAATTTTCCTTACGTTTTCATAGCACGAGGCTTATTTTCTAGGTTTCTATTGTATTTAAACTATTTTCTAGTTCTTATGATGCTAATATTATTTCTTTGGTTTCTGTTTGATGGTACTAAAATATTATCCCTTCCCTTTTCTTCTTGTCTTTTTCATCTTCTTGAGTCGATGGTCTTTCATAGCCTCTCTACTCCTTTGGGGTAAGGATAAGGTCTGCGTACACACTACCCTCCCCAGACCCCACTTGTGGGATTTTACTGGGTTGTTGTTGTTGTCGTTGTTGGTTTTCCAGTTCATATAATCCTTTCTCGGTGATAGCTGAAACCCGGTAGGGGCCTTCCTTTTCGGACCTATCTTCCCTGCATTGAGCTCTCGAGTATTTTGAATAACTTTTCTTAAAACTAAGTCTCCAACCTTGAAATAACGGAGATTGGATCTTCGATTATAATATATTTCCATTCTTTGTTTCTGGGCCACCATCCTTCTGTGCGCCAAATCCCTGCATTTGTCAAGTAGCTCCAATTTGACTAGCAATGCTTTGTTATTTTTTTCTTCGTCCATTTGGAAGTATCTCATGTGGGTTGTCCAACTTCCACCGGATCAGGTCTTCTTCTCCGTATACGAGAGAAAAAGTTGTCTCTCCCGTGCTTGACTTGACTGTTGTCTAGTACGCCCATAGCACTCCCGGTAACTCTTCGGGCCATTTGCCTTTGGCTGCTTCTAATCTCTTTTTAAGGTTTTTAATAATAACCTTATTTCTCAATTCTGCTTGGCCATTTGCGCTCAGATGGTATGGTGAAGATGTGATTCTTTTGATTTTCATGTCTTCAAGGAATTTATTGACCTTTGTGCCTATAAATTATGGTCAGTTGTCGCAAGTTATCTCTTTTGGTATTCCGAACCTGCAAATTACGTTCTCCCACACGAAATCGACTACTTCGCACTCGCCGATTTTCTATTAAGGACCTGCTTCAACCCACTTAGAGAAGTAATCAGTTAAAATCAAAAGAAACTTTACCTTGTCGGGAGCCGGTGGAATTGGACCGACTATATCTATCCCCAATTTCATGAATGTCCGTGGTGGTAATATCAAGTGCAACATTTTTGTCGGTTGGTGTACTAACGGCACGCGACATTGATAATTGTCGCATTTTTGAACGAATGCCTTAGTGTCTTGTTTCCTCCGAGTCTAGTAGTATCTTTCCCTAACTAACTTAAACACTAACGAGTCCGCACCTGAGTGATTTCCACAAACTCCTTCCTGAACTTCTCTCATGACATAATTGGCCTCGGAGGCTCCAAAGCATCGGGCCAACGGGCTTTGGAACGACTTCCTATACAACTAGCCTCCCCAGAAGCTGTAGCGAGCTCTTTTGGTGTGGAGTTCCCAGGATGTCTTTGGATCTTCGGGTAGTTTGTCGTGCTCAAGATAGTCTATGATTTCATTTATATAGTCCCAGACCAAATTGGTCGCATTTACTTCATAATAACCATCCACATCCAATACCGAATGCATGAGCTATACGACCATACCGAAATCAGATCCCTTAATTTCCGTGGACGAGCCCATATTGGCCAGCGCATCTGCTTCTACATTTTCTTCTCTCGGGATGTGGGTGATTGACCATTCCTTGAACCGTGTGAGCAGAGACTGAACTTTCCCCACATATTGTTGCATGCGTTCCTCTTTGGTGCCGAAGATCCCATATACTTGATTTACCACCAGTTAGGAATCACCTTTGATTTCAATGACCTCGTAGTCTAGTCCCTGAGCCAGTTCAAGTCCTATAATCAAAGCCTCATACTCGGCTTCATTCTTAGTCAAGGGAATAATTTTTATGGCCTGCCTCAAGTTTCTTTCGAGGGCGTAACTAATACTACCCCGAGCCCCGTCTCTTTCACGTTGGAAGCCCCGTCTGTGAACAAGGTCAAGACTCCTGGTGTCGTTTTCGACGCCATCACCACTTCTTTTGCACCAAAGGAAGTAATCCAGGACTGAAATCAGCCACGAAGTCGGCCAAAACTTGGGATTTGATCGCATTCCTAGGCTTAGATTCAATATCAAATTCATTAATTTCAACTACCCATTTGGCCAACTGTTACGCCCCACAATATTATGTCGATATTACGTCCCGTAGTATTATATTACGATGATGTTACGCCTTGCAGTACTACATTACGATGATGTTACGCTTCGCAGTATTAAATTACGACGATGTTGCGCCATGTTGTATTGTACATTGAATTTGTCGTAAGGTAATTGACATCAGTCCAAGGAAAAGATTATTTGGAGATTATAAGGATTATGCTATTTCAAACAATTAATGAGTAAATTCGTGAAGGTGAAAGGGGAAGCAAGTCAAAGAAAATGAATTTTCGTCCAAGTTTGGCATGTTGGGATAAAATTCGGACCGAGCATTAATACCCGATATTTATAGACTAGTACCATACAAGGTACCATATGACCATGATAGTAGGATGTATAAAGAGTATTAAAAATAAGTAGAATTTGTATGTAATTTGAGATAATTCTTAATTATACGGATAATTGGTTAATTGCCGGGTAACTAAACATTACCTAATTAACTAATAAGTTGAATAAAGATTACAATTCCCACCCCCACCCCCACCCCCACCCCTACGTGGTAGCAAGCCACATATTATACAAGTGACTCATAGTCATACTAGCTAAGGTGTCCATTTAAAGTGATGTACATAAAAAGAATAAGACATTACATGTAGCACTTTGAAGTTTGGCTTAATTAGACTCAAATTCAGAAAAGACTTGAAGTTTCTTCATCTAAGTCATATAACCTTTTCCTAAATTCAAACAATTCAAAAGAACCAGACGCTATACTTAATCCAGTAAGCTTTCAACAATTATTCTTACGAAAATTTGTAGCTCCTTAGCAAGGAAAGTTTTTGCGGTTCTAAAGGAATGCGATGTAATCATTTTCAAGAATATCACACGAATTTTTCCCTACTCCAAGTATGTTAAGACCACCCCTTCTTTCTTTTTGGCATGATCCAAGTTATACAAAAGAAACGAGCAAATGCACAGTTTTCATAAACGACTCTATTCATTGAAATACTAAGGGTCTCTGTGTTCTTGATTCCCCATGTGACATATTATTTTATCATCTGTTCATGGGTCTCAAAAATATGTAAGATGGTAAAGTTTATTTCATGATATTAATCAGAGGCATAATGGTCTTATGACGTACCGAGAGATTTTATTAACGTATCATATGCATTTCCTGCATTTATACATGCATATTGATCCATGATCAGATGACGTTATATATGCGTATATATATGTATATGGGATATGAGAAAGGTTATGACGTTATATATGCACCTCCACCTGATCAACTGGTATCCGTTGATGATTTTGCCCACAGTGACCGATATGATATTATATGATGGGATGCCCTTAGAGGCCTGATGATGTTATGAAACATGTACCTATGCACGACATGACATTCATACGCATATGCATGACACTATAATTATTTCATGATTTACAGAATTATCCAGACTTACAGGTTGAGTCATTTAACTCTATATTTCTTGCATGCCTGTTATGTACTTATTTATGTGTCTTACATACTCGGTACATTATTAGTACTGATGTCCCTTTTGCCTGGGGACGCTGCGTTTATGGCCGCATGTCCCGATAGACAGGTCTAGAGCCCTCCAAGTAGGCTATCAACTCAGCGGAAGATGTTGGTGCGCTCCATTTGCTTCGGAGTTGCTTGTTTGGTTAGTATGATTTAGACTTGTATTGTTTGGTATGGCGGAACTCTGTCCCGACATTTATGACATTTATGTACTCTTCGAGGCTTGTAGACATATGTCGTGTACGTGAAAGATTGTACGGACTTATCGGCCTATGTTTTGAGCTTATAAATGATCATGTTGGTCTATTAGGCCCGTATGTCACGTGTATATAATGATGTAATAACAAAGATACATTACGTTGGTACTCGGTTGAGTAAGGTACCGGGTGCTCATCACGATCTATCATTTTGGGTTGTGACAAAAGTGGTAGCAGAGCAGTTCTGTCCTAGGGAGTCTACAAGTCGTGTCTTGTAGAGTCTTGTTTATGGGTGTGTCGTGCACCACACTTATAAGCAGGAGGCTACAAGGCATTTAGGGCTGTCACTCTTTCTTCTTACTCTAGATCGTGTGATAGATCTCACTTATAAGAATTCAAATTCCGAACTTATATTTTATTCGAAATAAGTCGATGCCTTTATCTAGAAAGACAGTTGGTAAGAGATTGCATGTGGATATGGAAGAGTTGATCAGAGGAACTCAATTTTTCATAATACTTATGATGAGTAAATGTAAGGTCTTCAGTATATCATGTACTAAAAGTTGTAAGGTTCTTGATAAAGAGCTTTAAGTAAAGAATACTTATCCACTCTTACGGTAAAAAGGAATAACAAAATCTGAAGTTAGACACAAGTTTCAACAAGTAAAAGGAGCAAGGTGGAGAAGGGTGAGAGATACCCAGTTAATAAAGATTATCATTATTCACCATTCAGGAAGGGAGATATAAGCATTTTGAGTTACCTTCAACAGTAACATATGAATGTACAATCAGCCACACAGATCTCAGTTATGCCCTATGGAAGCTAACATATATAGTTTAAGAGAAGGACGGGTTATCAGGATCCGGCTGGGGTTAGAGTAACCCAAAATAGTGGATGGATTGGTAGAGTTAGTTGACATTTACGAAGGATAGTGCAAAGGTGCTAATAGACTTGCTTGTGAGATAACCACATGGTAGAATATTACAATAAGATGTGAATACTAGTATGAAAAAAATAATCAGAAGATAGGCACTGGAAGCCTGAAAATGATAATTATTATCTTAGTATGACTTCCGTCCCTAGTAGAGAGATAATTCTAGGCAACTCGAAGAGCCAATGGATGGAGCAAAGGGGAGCTAAAAGCAAAATAATATCTTGTTGAAGTTTTTAGAATAACGTGATAGACAAAAATGTTAGCAGGAAATAAGAAGAAAGTTAATGAAGCATTATGAGTAAGATGTGATAAATGGATGACAAAGGTATATCAAAAAATTATAGTATTACAGAGTCTATAATCAAGTGGAGGAAAATACAAGAGGTGACATGCCCTGAGGCAAAAAAAGAGTATAGGCCATAAAATCATATCCTCATTTCGAGAAATAAGTTCGCGACTCTAATGTGATTAACAGAAGGAAAAGTTAGACCCCAGAGTAATATAAACCAGTATGGATTGGTTAACAAGATAAACTAAACAGGAATTAGGGACTGAGTGATTTGATAATAGTCAGCATCATGAGAATTTCAGATTTCATTCCGGTGATAGTAAAATGAACAACAGAAGAAGATTCATGGGAAATTTATAGAATGGTCATTCAGGAAGACACTTTCCTAAAGCAAGCAATGTGAGCAAAGTTAAGCTTAAGAGACTATATGTACCAGTTACATTAAGTGTCACCCTCGCGAGTAGGAATTTTGTTATCCTTGGTACAGAAGGATTATCGCAAGGCGAGTAAGGGTCATAGACGATGTGAAAAGATGACAGGGATAAAAAGGTAAAACATCTATACGTAGATCATCATAGTACTAAATTTTAGTACTCCCCTAAAGGGAGGAATGTGGAGTGATGTGTCATTAAGACATAATTAAGTTGTTCTAGTAACTATGAATCGGTAAAGGAAGAGTGCGAGCGTTGACTACAAGAGCTAAGGCCAATTTTTCAAGGTGCGCTTTTCTCTCCCTTTAAAAGTTTGCTAACATAATAGCTAAGAGATTGCGTACCTTCATCTTTTTGGACTAGAACAACACATACCGCTACCTCCAAGACCGCTAAGTAATCAACAATTGTTTGCCTGCCTCTGGTTTTGATACTAACGAGGGCTTGATAAATACCTTTTCAAGTATTTTAGGTCATGCTGGCATTATGAAGTCAATTCGAAGTTGCTTTTCTTTTTTGGAAGTAAGAAGAAGTGATGTCATTTTTCTGAAGACCGAGAAATGAACCTGCTTAGAGCGGCCAGTCTTCTAGTTAACCTTTGGACTTCCTTCAGATTTGTCAGCTGGTTGGGAATATCCTCGTTGGCTTTAATTTTATCAGGATTAACTTCGATCCACCTTTGTGACACTAGGAAACCCAAAGTTTTACTGTAACTAACTTGGCTTGCACATTTTTTGGGGTTAAGCTTCATGTTGTACTTCCGTAGGATGTCAAAGGTTTCTTGGAGGTGTTTCAGATGGCCAGCTGTGTTCAAAGACTTAACCAGCATATCATCTATGTAAACTTCCATTGTCTTCCCTATTTTCTTTTCGTACATATTGTTTACGAGCCTCTGATATTGGCTCCAGCTTTTTTAAGCCC
Source organism: Nicotiana undulata (assembly GCA_005239495.1). Taxonomy (NCBI): domain Eukaryota; kingdom Viridiplantae; phylum Streptophyta; class Magnoliopsida; order Solanales; family Solanaceae; genus Nicotiana; species Nicotiana undulata. The sequence continues at coordinate 54,415 of ML295905.1, read as the reverse complement.
GAAAGGCATCATATTGTAACAATATGTGCCAACGTTCGTTATGTGTTGATACCCAATTTTGCCCTCATATTTTTAAAATAATGCATATATACTTTCAAAATAGCATATTTGCATTATCATTTAGTTTACAAACCTATACAAGCATTTCCTATCATTTTCCATACTTTTTAGAGCTTCAAATCAACTTTCTTGCATTTAAATGACGGAAAAGGGTTAAAAATATCCCTAAACTATTGAAAAAGTTTTAAAAATACCCGTTATCCATCAATTGGGCTAAAACTATCCTTCCATCTACCTTTTTGGTTCACTTATGCCCTTTGACCGTTAGGTCAATGGTGTATTAAAAATAATAATTATTTAAATCTACGTATGGTCGAAATTAAAACATCTAAGCTATTAGAAAGACCCACCCATACCTACCCATTTTTCGAACTAACACGCCCCAAATACTAACCCGACCCGAATAAAAGTTCAACTAAAAAAAATATTATTACTTGAACATGCAACTACAATTACATAACCATAACTTCTCCCTAAAAATTTCAAAAATAGAAACACAAATAATTCAAAGCTTCAAGCAGCCATGTGTTTTTCTGATGAAGTGTTCCATGCTTTCTCTTAGTCAAGATTCTTCACAGTAGTAATTGATCTCACAACCTTCAAAAACTGATGTATCCAAGATCATTTTTTTAGTAATAGTAAAAAACGAATATTTTTTTTTAGTTGGACTTTTTATTCGGGTTGTGTTAGTATTTGGGGAGGGTTTGTCCGAAAAACGGATAGATATGGTTGGGTCTTTCTAATAGGTTAGATGTTTTAATTTCGACCATACGTAGATTTAAATAATTATTATTTTTAATTCACCATTGACCTAACGGTCAAAGGGCATAAGTGAACCAAAAAAGTATACGGAAGGGTATTTTTAGCTCAATAGATGCATGGAGGGTATTATTAAACCTTTTTCAATAGTTTAGGGGAATTTTTAACCCTTTTCCGTTTAAATTATATAAATATTTAGTAATTATCCTTTAAATTATTTTATTATGACTTAATTGCCCAAAATTATAATTTGCATCCATAAATTATTTCAATATCTTTATTCTATTTTTTACATTAGCCTTTTAAGCTATTTATGTAATTTTTCAATAATGACCTATATTTTTATGCCAAAGTATCATTTTTATATTTTATAATATTGAGTTATTATTTTAAAAAATAGTTTTACAACATAAATATTATTTTTACCATTTATTAGTGATTTTAATAATTTATTTTTAATTAATTTTCAAGGGTTTCAAATCTAGCCTATTCCTAAGTTAAATTTCGGACCAAATGAATGGCCCAAACACTCAAATACCTAACCCAATAACCCAAGGCCCAAACAAGATGATCCTTTTAATTTTCAACTCAGTCGCAACCCATTTCCAACGACCAGCCCGTTCAATTAAAGATCAACGGCCCTCGTTCACTCCCCCATTTTAAATTAACCTAACCCAGAAACCCTACCCATTTCCCCTTAATCTGCCGCCTCTATTCTCTCTGTCACTCCCATTTTCTTCACTAAACCCTAGTCGTCTCCCCTAAATCCCTCTCCTAATCCCACTGATAATGGAATTCGACTACTATTCTCTTGCCATATTTGAATCCTTTTGGTATTGGTTTTCCGTTTGTGGTGTTACCTAGGTGCTTGCCTAAACATGGAAAGCAATATTTTCCAAAAACGAACCAAATTGGTTCGAATATTTGATTTTAAGAACTATTTTGTCTATATACGTTCAATACTATACTGTGTGAGTTCGATTTTGTTTGGATTCTACTGATTTACGCTTTCCCTAAAAAACTAAGGTTTACACATTTTCTCTCTTAAATTGATTTCAAATCGATTTTCATGTTTCTTTTCCTTGTTTTTTGCTTAAATTATTCTGTTTCCTTATATGTTTGCTCGATTTTTGACTTCTATATAAACCATTCCCCCATTCCCTTTTGGACAGACTTTAATCGTTAAGTTTTCACTCAAAAAGCTAAAGGTTTTTTGAATTCTGCTTATTCTCTTATTCTCTTGTTCTACTTTGGCGCTTGGCCGGCTGAAAGCCAAGGCCACCAGAATTCTATTTTTCGACCTCCCTTGGTGTGAGCACTGCCCTGGGTTCTTCGAAGCCCTTGGGAACTTGATGCACTAAGGTCCCGGGTTATACTGCTCTATGTCGACGCTCAAAGTGATTTTGTTCTTTCTTGTTTGTCTACTTGTTGATCAGTAACTGGTGAGTTCTCTAGCCTTTGCAGTATTCATTCTCTTATATTCCTAATTAGCATATTCATGCCTCTGAAATTGCATAACTTAATGTGCTTCTAGACTATTTCCATGTGCAACCCTGCTAATGTCGAATATGTTTATAATATGAACCTCTCTAGCATCTGCTCATGCCTAAATTGTCAGTTCTGAAATGTATTTGTGTTTAACTTGAACAATTTAGATTGTTTGAAGTTCGTTTAGCTTAATGTATTGGTACTTTGAATGTTTACATTGGCTACATGACACCAATTTGTCTCTTACTTTGTCCTGGATCTCTATAGTGATTAGCCTGTGTCTATAATATGTCCTAATCTATGTTAAGACCTTCACTTTAGCTATGACTTGCTCCCACGATCATTTTTTTACTTAGTAATAGCTTGTCAGATTTGTACTCCTTAGAAATTAGTTAGAACCTTTTAGAATAACTTCTTAACTTGTGTTTCCTTCATGACATTTGATTCTGTTTTGCCTTATTGTTGTGAGTTACACTGTTTAACCCCAGGTGTTTAGCATAATTTTACCCCGTAGGCTTTAAATCTGTTAAGTTGGTGTTCTATTTTTATCTTATTTTCCATAATGCATCTTTGCTTATTAATTTTGTAATCCAAGAAGTCACAACCCCTCCTTGCTCCCAATGTGCTAAGTGTGGACTTGTGATATCAACCTGTCTTTTTAAGTTTGCCGATGTGGTCACCTCTGCAATGCCTGTTTCTAAAATGCAAATGCACTTCTTCAAACTCTACCATTTGACTACTATTTTCATTCTCATTGGTTATTTACCCTATTCTGAATCTATAATTCTTGGACGGCTTAAAGCCAAGGCCTCTAAGGCTTTCTCTCTTAACCTCCCTAGTGTGAGCACTGCTCAGGGTCCATTTTGAGACCCTTGTGAACTCTGACACACTAGGGCCTGAGGTTCTTTGGTCATTTTCTTTATTACTAAGTTCTGTCCCTCTTTCTGTCTATTGAATGTGCAAATTTATTTGAGTAAGTGATTGGTTTCTGGATTCTATGATCAAACCATGGTTGTTTGGCTTGGTTTGAATTGTCCTATGGTTTCTGGGCTATGTTGATATACGTGTTTTTTTTTCCTGTGATTCAGCAATCCCAAAGTTTCTTTTTAATCCGATCAAATAAGGAAAAAATCTTTTTTTTTCGTACTCTTTCATAACATAAATAGAATATCTTCAGATTTTATCAAGCTAAGGTGCTCAACTGGGTTGTGGTAGCCCGGGCAGGTGCACGAGGGTTAAAGCTAAAGGATGGAGAAAGAGTTTAGTTGAAGGCCTGGCAGTGATGGGTATCTCTTTGGGCTTGTCTTATGCCTATTGTTATTATTTGTACAACTTTGTAATTTATTCATTATTGGGTCTGTAATAATTATGTAATAACAATTGAGGTAATAGTAAAACTAGGAAATGTGTATCTCCTAATGCTTGCATGAAAAGGGTAGAAATCATGTTTATAGGATTTGTGTGAACTATTAGCTGTCCGACCTGTTATATGTGTCATTTAAATCTCTTTGTGCACTATTAAAAATCATGTCGTTAGGGAATCACACACTCACATAATTAGTATGTTGTCAATGCATAAGTGTTCTATCTATTCTTGTGTCTGCGTCTATGTGTTGCTAGACAACATGCCTATAGGAAATAATTGCTAATGACTGCTCCTTAATATGCACCATGCTCAATAGATATCATGCCCATAGTATTCTAACTAATTAATTTGCTATTGCATCTTATCGTCCATCTAGAAAGCATGCATATAAGAGCTAAATGTATAAAATCAGTTCCAACTGTCAATTTTTAGAAAGCATGTCTATTGGTGGTAAAAATATGAGAATCAATTCCAATCGCCAAGCTTTAGAAATCATGCCTATAGGACATCATTACTCGCTTTTCAAACGTTGTTTTATTGTTCATCCACGCGATTGTTAGGAAACATAATAATTTTGAGCACTTCCAATAAGTTCCAGTGTTCCTTATTGTATAAATCACTTAGAGATCATTTATCAACTTATAATCCATAATAAGCCACTTAGCAGCATCTGACACTTACCAGTTAGTAATTTAGAAATCATAGGTCTAAAATGGCATGCGCGTTTGAATCAGATCATCTAGCACCATGTCGATTGAGTTTAACGACTGCACCCCCCCCCCCCCCCCCCCCCCTCTCCCCCCACCTCGCCCCAACTCTCAACAACACATACACTA
>ML295905.1:16747-42385 GCA_005239495.1 Nicotiana undulata | reverse complement strand
CACCCGCAAAATATTTTTCAACTTACACATTTTAAGGTAAAAAGATTTTTTAATGCAAGATGAGCATGGTTCAAAAATATAGGTCAAGTTGGGCGGGTTGGGTTATGACCCATTGTTTAGCCCATCTTGATCCAGCCCATCTTAGCCCAAGTACACTTTGGACTGGGTTAGGCAATAACCCATTTATTGACCTAACCCATCTTGACCCGCCCAAATTCAGTTCAACCCGCCCATTTGCCACCCCTACTCCAATTACACCTCGAAATCAACTTTCACTTGTTTGTTTATCCCTTTGATTGTGTGACATCCATATCTACTTATACCATAAAAGAAGTAGGTTATTTTTGGTTGCTTCTACTACATACAAGGCATATTAGGAGGGACCAGCAAATAATGAATGCTATGATGCCCTATTCCCACTCTTATATTGTATCTTTCATCATTTCAACACCAAACGGGAAAAATTCATGTAAATCATAAGCTTATGCATTTATTTTGCACGATAGGATGGTTTTACTATATCATCTATGAGTCCTAATTAAGAGTTTGAAGTAGATATATTTTCATTTGAAATATTAATGAAGTCGATGAGATCATTCTAATGAAATTCTCCTATTTTTAGTAGGAAAAAATGTGGATAGGGATATTTACTCCTTTTGATGTATTACACATTCTATGTATATTTCATTTTTATGTGTTTGTTCTTCGTTTTTTCTTTTCTTTTGGTAAATTGGAAAAACTAAATAACATTTCAAAATCTTTCATAAAATAAATATTTTGATATCCTTAATCTGCATATTAACAATCATTGAGCTTAATTAAAAACGTTAACGACAAAAGTCCATTTAAGTGTATATTACTAGATTCATCTTCGTTCGGTTTGTCGTGAATGTGGGAGTCATGATATATATCTTTTCGTAATTCTTTTTGTTTTAATCCTGTTATTAAAACCCTTAAAAAATATCAATAGTACTAACAGCTTTTTGGGTTGTCGTGAGCCTCGCATGTTTGTACGACAACAGGAACGGATGCAAGATTTTGAGAGGCATAAAATGCGCCAAAGAGAAATAATTAGCATAGGCAAAGTTATTAGTCATTATTTATGCAATTATTAATCATTAAAAAACGTACAATTAAAGTCATTCTTTTGCTGCACCTTTCTCCTTGACACGAGGCCTAGTTGCCTAATATATCATGCACATATGGTCCCAAAAAGCCGAATTAGAAGGATGTTCAACTATCTAGTATCCCGAATTCATAGATTAATTTAGATTCGCGTGGCATAGAGTTCTTTAGAGAGGAAAGCGCTCCCTATCAGGAATTTCTTGATTCCAAAGATTCGAACCCGAAATTTTTGATTAAGGATGAAAAAATCGCATGTATCACACATGATCCCTTTATAATAGAGAGCGAGAGAGTTGAAATATGAAGAAAGGTACATATGTTTTTCAAAAAAACTTTAAATTCCGAGTATGTGGCCAAGTAGCTAATTGTTCTAGCTGCACAAGTTTATTTGGAAAATCTAGCTTATTTTTTAACTTCGTACTTCTTGCTATATGTTCTATGCATTTGATCGTTAATTAATAATATTTTCTAAAAAAGGGCAGCCCGGTGCACTAAGCTTCCGCTATGCGTGTGGTTCGAGGAAGAATCGAACCATAAGAATATATTGTACGCAACTTTACCTTGCATTTCTACAAGGTAATATTTTCTGCTAGACTAATATGTTGCCTGAAAAGATTGACCGTAATACACAGCAGAAAACGATGAGCTAGATATTTTAATTCAATACCGAGAGGAAAAGGGTGATTATTAAATAATTATACGGAATCACTAAATATTTTTGCTTGACATCAAAAGAAGCTAGGCAAAATGTGCTGCTAATATTTTCACCTCAACAAATAGATGTTACAGGAGATTCAAGAAAAGAAAATTCTTGTAAGAGATTTCTCTTCTCTTTTTTGTTTCGTTCATCACTATCACTACTGTTCAATATTATCATCACCTTCGTATTGAACCTATTGAGATTGTATTTATTTTTCAGTATACAATTTGTATGTTAGTTAAAAGATAGAGTTAGTTAGTTAGGATACAGGTGGCAGCAATTAGTGGTCAAGGTGTACAGCTGCCAATTGTGTGCATATATGTTCTATACAGATTCAATACAATTGAGCTTCATTCTTCGTCAAAGTATTCCTCTTTTGCTTTCGTCTTCTTCCTCTCTCTTTCACAGGAACTCTTCGAAAGCTTCCAGATTCAGCCATTGGAGCTGAGATTGAGCTCCGCTAAGCTAATCTCAATCACAAACTTGTCATGGTATCAGAGCAAGGTTAATCCTTCTTGTCTCTTGTCACTCATTTCCTAATTCTCTTTTCTCTTTTCTGACTTCTGACCTAATTTGATCGATTTACCCCAATTCGATTAGTTCTTTCGTATGTCAGTAATCTACCGCATAAAACACTAAAAGTTTTGGTTTCAATTGTTTTTTCCCTATCAATAATCAACTAATTCTGTGTTCTAATGGCTATTACCAACCAACAAGATGCGACTAGTGCTGGTACAAGTGTCGTCGTGCCTTCAAGCACGAGAATCAACCCAAGTGATCCTCTATATCTGCATCCATCCGACAATCCTAGTGCGATGCTTGTATCTGTTCCATTCGATGAGATAGGGTATAGATCTTGGAGACGTAGTGTTCTTTATGGCTTATCCGTAAAGAACAAATTAGGCTCTGTGAGTGATGAATGCAAGTAACCAAATCCCGAGTCTCCAACTTATTGGTAGTGGGAACGATATAACATGGTAACTTCATGGATTCTGAATTCTCTTTCCAAAGAAATTGCGGATAGTGTGGAATATGCGAGTGATGTTGTTGAGTTGTGGAAAGAGCTAGAGGATCGCTATGAACAAACCAATGGAGCTAGATTGTACCAAATTAAAAAAGAAATCAATGATCTCTCCCAAGGAGCCCTTGACATCACTACTATTATAATAAGCTGAAAAAGCTATGGGAAGAGTTGAATACTCTGAACAAGAGGACTCAATGTATCTGCCTTTGTAATTGTGGCACAAAGGAAAACATGTACAAAGCTGAACAAATAGGAGATTGATACAATTTCTCATGGGACTCAATGAAGTGTACACTTTAGTTCGAGGGAGTACTCTTATGATGTACCCATTCTTATGATGTACCCACTGCCTACGGTGGCTCAAGCTTTCTCCTTACATATCTAGGATGAAAAGCAAAGGGAGATCAAGCCAAATAATTAGTTGTCGATAAAGTCCACCTCTTTAAATGTGAGCAATTACGGACCAAGTCCTTTTAGAACAAATTTCTCACCAAGCTACAAATTGCTCAATTTTCCCTATGGCTAGACATGCCAGGCTCCCCTTTCCTCAAAGAGTCAGTACTTCAAATAAAATCTTTGAACTCTTGCATGTGGATTTGTGGAGTCCTTATCATGAGTGCACACATGATAAATACAAATACTTTATTATTATGGTTGATGACTTTAGCAGGTTGATCACGCCCAACTATGCCTTATAAAAAGGACAAAGCGGTCGCTGCAAATATAACCCGGTTTAAGTCCGGAGTCGAATCCACAGGGAACTAACCTATCTACTACAACTCTTAATAACGCTAGCGACAAGCTCAGATACTTTCCAGATTCAAGACTTTTATCAAGGACCATTAGAAGTTATTTAGCTAAGTAAAATGATAATAGACTAACAATATTCAATAATAGGATGAATTCAAGGAAAAAAGATATAGAGTATTGATTTCCCCAATTGCCGGATTAATTATTAACTCTTTAGCTATAATCTCGCTGTAATACTCTATGAGGATTATGAGTTATGGCCTACCGTAATTATCTCTCGATCAATTACGATAATTTACTAGAAGCATTCTCTGGAACTACTCTAGCTAATAATATATGCAACTCAGAATTATCCCACCAAAGTTTCGTTATTTCTAAACCCACTTTTAAATTCAAGTAATGAATCTCTTCAATTACCCAAAAGTGGTGTTGTTCAACAACAATCTAACCTAGTATTCTTTCTCAAGCAACACAAGGAAATTAGACACGATCAATCAAGGGCTCATTTAATTAATCACCATACACAACATAGTTGAACAATCATAAAATAAACCCGGCTCAATTATATCAAAATAGAGTTAAAACTTCATCCAACAATTGGTTCTATCAACCCTAGACTGAATGTTTAGCTACTCATACTAAAACAAGACAAAGCAATAATTTTGTTCATGATTCACAATTAATGGTAAAAAGAAGAAGACAGGTTGAACTCCAAAGATGGCTTGATCTCCTCTCACTTGTTCTTGTCTCCAATTGAGCCTAAAACAAGCTTGAAACTGACTTTGGGTGAGTTTTTGGGTTTTTATAGGGTTAGGTTAATTTCCCATCGATTTTGCACTTTAGCCCCTAAACTTCTCGGCAGCAGCACGCCCGATCGCGGTCGCGGTCCCAACCGCGGACGTTTAAAACCTCTCTGTTTTGGCCGCGTTTTGACCGCGCCTAGGTCCGCGGTCACAGACCCGACTTTCCTTGTTTTCTTCGCCCTTTTCTTGCCTTTTTTCATCTGGGCTATCCTCGATTGGCTTTGTATGTACATAGTTGACTCCAAAACGCCTTTTATCCTCCTCCTAACTCGGAGTGGCTCTTGCAAAGCATAAAAATCTCAATTAGAGCATTTTGTTATCTTTCAGCATTTAAAACATCAATAAAGCATGGTTAATTTAGAGTATAAATAGCTTCTACATAGCATAATATAGGCTACTATCAACACCTCACACTTAAACAATTGCTAGTTCTTGAGCAACAAAACCACACTCTACAGGCCTAATCTTCACTGGGTAACTCCCCTACCCCTCATACCAAGAATAATTCACAATGGTAGACTACCTTAGTGTAACATCCAAACCTCAAGAGTGGAATCTATCTCTAGCCACGTAATGTCCCTAACCGGCTCTACTACTCTCAGTCAGAGGTCCAAACTTACCTTACTTTCATGAGTCAAGTGCCTACTCACCACAAAAGAAACTTATGTCATAGTCAATACAATTCACACACTGAGGACTTCAAATAAGCAAGATTTCGCTCACCCTCAGAAAGACATTATTGTGCCACAAACAACACACCATAGGCTTGCCCGTAGTGTACTACTCTACTAATCGAGCTCATTAAGTCTAGGATCAATTAGGACTTTATTTTGTTGTAACGTAGGCTACAACTCCCTAAGCACTTTAATACATCCATTTCACAAATTAAGCCCATACTTATATCCCCCCCCCCCCCCATTCCACCTTTACATCACTGTGTCATGCCCCCTACTTCTTTAAGCACACTTATCTCAAAAGCCACCATCATCAAAACAATTATTCTTTAAATAACTCAGCTCTTTTTTTTCCTTCATTTCAGGTGGCTTTTAGTATTAATTTTCAACACCGTGCACCTTTGTCCGATTTCCCTCAGTTCCACTCAAGAGCCCAACCAAATCACCCCCACCTTTTAGCTTTTACATGGTCATCACAATTCAAGTGCTTATAAGAGGTGACATGGTTCAAATAGATGGACAATTCAAAAATAGGGTAAGTCTTGTAATGTGGTTGCGAAAGAAAACAGGATTACAGGCTCAAAGGGGTTAACTATGGTATATACAATTAGGTGGATGGAACATGCATAGATAGGTTTGAACAAAGAAATGCCTATATCACTTCCTAGACTAAATAAGACTACCATTTCGCTTTGTAAACACACAGGGCAAGTTCTAGGCATTGAATGTTAGCACAGAATACACAAAGCCTCACTCACACATGGCACCTGACTCAAGGTACCATGGAGTTAAGGGATCCAATTTTGATTTTTCTCACCCATAGGTTCCTAACTAAAAATAAGAAAATTAACTACACCCGGTTCAAATAAAAACCCTTGGGAAAGAATCGTGGTTTAAAGAAAAACCAAGGGGAAGTTGATACACAACTACAAAAACCAAAATCTTTTTTTTTCTTCAACTTAAGTCCCTCAGGAAACCCGTCGAGTGGTGTCCATCGTCGGGCCAAGTCAAAGTTAAGTTAACAACTAAGATTCCAAACAAATCGATACATATACAACACAACATACAAATCATCCCCCACCCCACACTTAAAAAATTGGCATGTCCCCATGTCAAATCAATTAAAGCATAGTAAGGTAAGGGGACTTCCCTGGTGCTCAATCCTGACCGGAGATAGTGCCAGGATCGAGGTGACACGCTCATCCAAGCGCCCTTAGCCAGCCCATGACCTTCTTCTCAGACTTTGCACTTTGAGTAGCCAAAGCATCAACTCTAGTACCCAGGTCGGTGACCGAGGTGCGCATCCCAGCCATTTCCTGCTCCAGGGCTGTCAAACGGGTACTCCAGCGGGCATGGGATGGGCCTGACTCACCAGCAATCTGCACATGTGGGGGTGAGTCATGCATTTCCCCCTCCTCACTATTATCATCATCCTCATCATCATCCGACTCATCCGAGGCGTCATGTTGAGCAGCTTCAGGTCGCCCCGGGTCTTTCCCGACGTTTATTTTGCTTGCCCTGAATGCGACCTTTATCTGCACCTTCCCATCCATGTTGGGGTTCTCAAGAACTCTTGCCGCTCTGCACAGTCTGGTGACCAGAGAAGGGAAGTATAAGCTATACTTCTTCTCACTAAAGAGAGAGCCAAAAAAGAATTTTTTGTGTATAATCCTGCATAATCTCGAATGTTATCAGTTCCGGTACGTAGACCCAATAATACAATGCAAGCAAAAGTTCCTAGATTCATAGAGATATAGAACAGCATATAAGTTATCATGCGTCCTAGATAAGCCAGGCTACATCGAAATTCTGACCATTCACAAAACACCATATCGCTGCTGCCATAGGACCATTGACATCAGTGGTGTTGCTTGATGGCAGCAGACGACTATTGATGATGGTTAGCCAGAACTTTACCTCCCAAGTGAGAGAGGCCGAGTTCAGGGTGATTCTAGGTGTATTCCATATTAAATCCTTTCTTGGCACACACATGGTTTAGACGATGAGGTTCCAAGTGATATGCTTTTTCTGATATATTTAGGAAAAGTATTCATCCCCATTGAAGACGGGAAACCTGTACACTCGTCGAATGGCCTCGAGGGAAGCATTCATACTACGCACCGTGACAACCCGATCAACATTCTCTGGGAAATTGGCATAAAATTCTCGTACCAACATCAGACTGCCTTCCTCTGGCTCCTCAAAAACGATTTCGAGCTGACGTCTCCTCAATTCATGGTACATGTTCGGGCATTCAATCCGAAGAGCTGCCCTGTCAATGGTCTGTTTGGGCACAGGCTTCTTGTTCGCCTTCTCACTAAACCTTTCTTGAGCTTGTCTTGACACAAAATGACTACTATCAAATTGGCTCGAGCTAGCCTATGCCCGAACTCTCGAAGAGCCTCCTGGCCCACTGGGTGAGGATCCTGTGGCCCGTCTCTTTATGGATGGATTCATGACACCTAACAAAACAAGGGCCATAATTAGTAAGGGTGTGAATTGTGTGAACCCAGGGAGGTTACTCGGACTTCACCTGCACCATGGTAGCATTTAAAGCTCATTGGGGAAATTCAATAAACACCTAGTGTGCATGGGTCTACAATTTAGCATAACTAACCCCATGGAGGTATAACTCCTCCCCAAATCAACCCAAAGCTCCACATACTCATCCCCACCACAATCTACTTCTACCCAACAAAGTCATGCAATTTTTTACCATTTTATACACTATCAACTAAAAAGAAGAAAGTTCTATTCTAAAACATGGCACAAATCTGAAAAAGTTACAAAAGAAAGAAAAGGTAAGAAAGAAGAGAGAAAGAAGACACGAACTTACTTGAGGATGTTGAACGATTGAGGTGGTAACTTGTGTAATTGAGGGAGGAGGAAGAGAGAAGGATTTGTGAGGGGAAGAAGGTGGGTAGAGAGAGGCGTGTGTGTTGGGGGGAAGAAGAGGAGTTAGAGTAGAAGAGGGAAAAGAGAATAGGGGAAGTGTGTGTGTTGAGGGGGGGGGGGGTGTTATTTTAGGTTAGAGGGGTTAGAAAAAGAAGCAAAGAAAATAAAAAAAATAAAAAAAATATTATATTCCCGACCACGCCCAGCACCGCGGTCGCTGTTTAGAAGACCCTTCAATCACCGCGCCAGGAACAGCGCCCGGCACTGCGGTCGCGGTGAGAAATAGAGGGGTGCAATTCTACCGTGCCCCAGACCGCGTTCGCGGTGGGAAAATAGAAGGTACACTTTTCACCGCGCTGGGCACTGCGCCCGGTACCGCGATGGTGGTGCGGTGCTCCAGAAAGTTTCTTGTTTTCATCCACTTTTTACCTTTACGGAGTTATCTATTGACCCCGACTCTTCCCGATGTGCACCACTCTTTCCCTGTACACTAATAATTTGGTTAGTATTGTTCACATCAAATACACAACAAACAGAACAAAAAACAAAAGAAGATCATGGGTTGCCTCCCAAGAAGAACTTGATTTAACGTCGCGACACGAGGAATACAACAAACCATGGGTTGCCTCCCAAGAAGCGTCTTATTTAACATCGCAGCAGGACGCAAGCTCTCATCATCACTCCTCATTCGTGTACTGGGGCTTTTCTAAAGTTACTGCCACTCTATCCCCTTTTTCTTCGGCCATTCCGAGGTAATGTTTCAACCTATGCCCATTTACTAAACTTGTTTGTCCCATCTTCTAATTCAATCTCTATAGCTCCACTTGGGAACATTTGCACCAATCTGAAAGGTCCTGACCATCGGGACTTCAACTTACCCGGGAACAACCTCAATCTTGAGTTATATAGCAGCACGAGATCTCCGGGTTTGAAGTTACGATCTAAGATGTTCCTATCATGCAGTAGCTTCATCCTTTCTTTGTATAGTCCAGCACTCTCGAATGCCCGTAACCTGAATTCTTCAAGCTCATGCAACCCACTGACTATGTTGGTTCATGTTGTCTCCATATCTAAATTTAGCTGCCACAATGCCCACAATGCTTTATGCTCGAGCTCTATTGGAAAGTGGAATGCCTTTCCAAATACCAATTGGAGTTTTGAAGGTTGTGCGGTACGCCCACAATGCATCATACAACTTCTTCGCCCAATTGGTCCTTGTTGCATTCACTGTTTTTGTAAGGACACTTTTAATCTCTCTATTGGACACTTCAACCTGCCCACTTGTTTATGGGTGGTACAGTGAGGCTACCTTGTGGCGAACTTCATACTTCTCTAGCAGGCGTGCGAACACTATATTGCAAAAATGGGAGCCACCATCACTGATTATGGATCGTGGGGTGCCGATACGTGTGAATATTTTTTATTTAGGAAACTTGTCACCCCTTTAGCATCATTGGTTGGGAGAGCCACCGCTTCGACCCACTTGGAGTCTAGCCCCCACATGTCAAACACCTTCACCTATTGATTTGTGGTCATTGGCATCTCATGACGACGTGATATGTTGCCCGTCCTTTGACATTCATCACAGCCTTTGACCCAAGCATGGGAATCCTTGAACAGTGTAGGCCAATACAGTCCTGATTCCAACATATTTGCTGCTGTCCAGATTCCTCCAAAGTGCCCACTACATGGTGAAGCATGGAAAGCCTGCAAAACTGAGGGTTGATCTTGCTCGGGGATACACCTCCGGATCATGTTATCAACACATATCTTAGACAGTAGAGGTTCATCCCAATAATAAGCACGACAATCACGATAGAACTTTTTCTTTTGAATTGAGGAGAGATCATAAGGTACAATACCACATGCTAAGTAATTAGCAATATCAGCATACCATGGTGCCTCCTCCATTATCACAGCAAGTAACTGCTCATCCGGAAATGTCTCAGTGATATCTTCAACCTCCGTTCTCTTTTCTGCCCCTTCCAACCTCGAGAGGTGGTTAGCCACTTATTGTCTGTCCCCTTTCGGTCACGAATCTCCAGTTCAAATTCTTGTAGCAATATAACACAGCGAATCAAGCGTGACTTTGACTCCTTCTTTGCTATCAAGTACCTAATGGTTGCATGGTCAGTATAAACAATAACTTTTGAGCCAATCAAGTATGACTGAATTTGTCGAAGGCAAACACTACATCAAGCATTTCCTTTTCCATGACAATGCAGTTCAGCTGAGCACCACTAAGCTTCCTGCTTGCATAGTAAACCAGGTGCATCATTTTATCCTTGCGCTGCCCCAAAACTGCTCCTATAGCATAATCACTGGCGTCGCACATCAGCTCGAATGGTTGTTCCCATTTGAGTGCAACAATGATGGGTGCAGTCACCAATCTCCTCTTCAGTTCCTCAAATGCTAACATGTAATTATTAGAAAACATAAAGGGCTGGTCTTTTTCAAGCAGCTTGCATAAGGGTTTAGCAATTTTAGAAAAATCCTTAATGAGCCGCCTGTAGAATCGGGCGTGTCCAAGGAAACTTCTCAATCACATCAACTTTTTCATGGTCTACTTCAATTCCCTTCTTGGACACTCTATTCCCCAACATGATTCCTTCTTGTACCATAAAATGGAACTTCTCCCAATTCAGCATCAGATTTGTCTCCACACATCTTTTGAGCACTCTTTTTAAGTTGTGAAGACATTCCTCAAATGAATCCCCTACCACGAAGAATTCATCCATAAATACTTCCATAATGTCTTCAACCATGTCAGTGAATATGATTAACATGCAGCGTTGGAATGTGGTCGGTGCATTGCAAAGTCCAAAGGGCATCCTCCGAAAGGCACAAATGCCATACGGACAAGTGAAGGACGTTTTATGTCTATCTTCTGAGGCTATTGATATCTGATTATATCCTGAGTAGTTGTTCAAGAAACAAAAATGGGATCGCTCAGCTAACTTGTCCAGCATCTGGTCAATGAAGGGTAAGGGGAAATGGTCCTTTTGGGTGGCTGCGTTTAGTTTCCTATAGTCCATGCAAATCCTCCACCCTGTGACTGTACGAGTTTAGATTAACTCGTTTTTTTCATTTTGTACAACTGTCATTCCACCCTTTTTCGGTACACACTGAACAGGTCTCACCTAGTTGTTGTCAGAGATGGTAAAGATGATGCCCACATCCAACAACTTGATCACCTCCTTCTTTACTACTTCCTTCATATTTGGGTTCAACCTTCGTTTATGTTCTCTGGAAGGTTTGTGCGCTTCTTCCAAACGAATCTTGTGCATGCAGAAGGCTGAGCTGATACCATTTATGTCTGCCATGGTCCAACCA
Source organism: Nicotiana undulata (assembly GCA_005239495.1). NCBI lineage: Eukaryota > Viridiplantae > Streptophyta > Magnoliopsida > Solanales > Solanaceae > Nicotiana > Nicotiana undulata. The sequence continues at coordinate 31,081 of ML295905.1, read as the reverse complement.
ATGGATGTCTTGCATTCTTGCAACACCTGCAGTAATTGTTCTACTTGCGCAGCTAGCAAACCAGATGATATAATAACAGGCAAAGTAGAATTGGGACCAAGAAAGCATACCTGAATTGGCCTAGAAGTTGTTTCAAGTCCAGTTGTGGTGGTTCGTCTATTGATGGTTTTGCAGGTGGTGTCGCTCTCTCTTCTAAATTAAAGGGCTCGAACTGAGGTTCCCTTTTTCCAGAATCCCTGGCCCTCGAGGGCCATGACCCACTCCGCCAACCCTTCACCGTCCATCCCTTCTAAATTTGTTAAGTAAGCTCTGAATGGATCTTTGGCATTAAGGGTCTCATCTTCTTCTTACAAAATCACATCCACAGCTTCCACTAGTGAGCAGTTGGCATATTCACTAGGTCTCCTCATGGATTGTTGAACTTTGAATATTACTTCTTCATCGTTCAACCTCATTTTTAGTTCCCCAGTCTCGCAATAAATCAATGCTCTCCCAATGGTTAAGAATGGCCTTCCCAAAATGATGGGTATCTCCTCATCTACCTAGCACTCCAGAATAACAAAGTCTGCAGGGAATACAAATTTCCCCACTTGCCCCAGCACATCATCAAGAATACCTGTCGGTCTTTTAACCGCGCGGTCAGCCAGTTGCAACAACATCGAAGTCGGCCTAGCTCTGCCAATGCCCAACTTTGTATAGATTGCCAAGGGCATCAAGTTTATGCTGGCTCCTAAGTCACACAATGCTTTTGCAAAATCATAACTCCCAATAGTACACGAAATAGTGAAGCTACCTGGATCAGACATCTTTTGAGCCATATGTCTTGTCACTACCGCGCTGCATGTCTGTGACAAAGTTACCGTGGACAGGTCTTGAAATTCAAATTTTTGTGACATCAAGTCCTTCATCATCTTTGCATATCCTGGAATTTCCCTCAAAGCATCCATCAGGGGAATATTCAATTGAATCTGACGAAGCATCTCCATGAATTTCCTATATTGATCTTCTTTCTTTCGTTTTGCCAATCTTAGAGGGAATGGTGCATGCATCACTCTTTATCCACTGTTTGCTGGTTGTTCTTTATTGGAAGTTTGTGGTACAAGAGGTACCACTTGTTTTGCGACTTGTTCACCCTCTTTAACCTAACCCTTATCAACATGAGATTGTTCACCTACCACTTTAGTGAGTTTTGCTGATTCATCTACCTCTAATGGAATTGGAGTGGCTGGCGTGGTCTCTCTTATGGATTGAGCAACTTCTTGCTTTCTGTCTAAGTCTCTCCCATTCTGGAGACTTACTGCCATTAGCTGATTCGAGTTTTGTTCCTTTGGGTCGATGTTCGTGTCTGCCGACAATGTTCCCTGGGGGCGGTTATTTAAGGCCATGGATAGTTCTCCCAGTTGAGTTTCAATGCCTTTAATTCCTGAGTCATGTGGGACCAACTTTTCCTACATCATACCATTTGTTCTTATGGGTTGCTGCAACATGCCCCTGATTTCTACCATGTTGTTGTCTTGCTGCTGATGAGGTGGCTAGTATGCTAACTGTTGCTGGTGTTGTTGTTGATAGCCCTGTTGTCTCTGATATGGCATCACTTGGCCTTGTGGTCGTATACCTCCAGGTTGTGGCATGTTAGGTCTGTAGCGTTGGTTAGGTGCTGGCCCCCATTGTTTTCCTCCTTTCCTCTGACCCCAAAAATTGTTAACATAGTTCATATCCTCTCTGAAACCCTGATTGTCACTTTCTCCACTCCATGAACACACATAAGACTGATTAATGCAAGGGGTACACAGTCCTCCATTTGTTGTATCAATGATATGCACTTGCTTTGTATCCATCTCGTCAATCTTCTTTGTCAGTATACTCATCTGAGTCATTAGTATGGCTATGTTTTCTTCATGGGAGTTATTAGGGTCAAGAGGAATTGAATGTAGTATTGGTGTCAAGGTCATACCTCTAGTCATCCAGCCTGAATTCTAAGCCATCTTATCGAGAAGAATCTTGCATTCTATAAACGTCTTGCTCAAAAACGCACCCCTAGCTGAAGCGTCTACATTAGCTTTCAAATTGTCTGCCAACCCCATTTAGAATATCTGGCCAAGCATCTGGTCTGTAATGCCAGACACTTCACCAGCATCCCCTTGAATCTTTCCCATGTCTCCTGCAAGGTTTCAATAGGTTTCTGCTTATACTGCAATATATCATCCATCTGCCTTGCAGCCTTGTTGGGAGGATAGAACTTATTCAGGAACTGCTTGACTAATTCCTCCCAAGTGGATATGGATTTTATAAGGAGCGAATTCAGCCAAGTCTGAGCTTCTCCAGTAAAAAAAAACGGGAACAATAGTAGTTTGATGGCTTCCAGGGTCACATTTGGTTGTTGTTGGGTCACACAAATTGACAGGAAATTTTTCAAGTGTTGCTGAGAATCTTCAATGTGTGACCCAGAGAACAATCCCATGTTCTGCAGTAGATGCAGCATGTTGTTGGTGATCTGGAATGTCTCCGCTTGTATCTGGGGCACATCAATGGTGGTGTCCAGGTTGTCAGCTGTTGGCTTTGCCCAATCATAAAGAGCAGCTTCTGGAACAAGAGGTGCCACCACTCCATCGTTTGGCACAAGAGGTGCCCGGTTGTTTGCATTGATGTTTTCCACGTTTTCCATTTCAGTTTCGAGTTTGTTTGTTTGTTGTGAATGTTTGTTCTTTTTGTTGGCAAGGTTTAATGCCCTGAATGTTTTCTCGGGGTCTGAGAGTCCTTCAAAAATTTCACCAGTCCTCGAAGAGTTTCTAGGCATACACCTTAGTCACAAAAGAGTTTAAACGTGAAAATTTCAATGGAAAAAAATATTTAACACCGTAGAAAATTCATCTAAACTAGAAATCTTCTAAGTTGTAATAAATAACACCGTTAGTTCTCCGACAGCGACGCCAAAATTTGATCACACCCAACTATGCCTTATAAAAAGGAGAAAGCGGTCGCTGCAAATATAACCTAGTTTAAGACCGGAGTCGAATCCACAAGGAACTAACCTATCTACTACAACTCTTAATAACGCTAGTGACAAGCTCAGATACTTTCCAGATGCAAGACTTTTATCAAAGACCAGTGGAATTTATTTAGCTAAGTAAAATGATAATAGACTAACAATATTCAATTATAAGGATGAATTCAAGGATAAAAAGATCTAGGGTATTGATTTCCCCAATTGCCGGATTAATTCTTAACTCTTTAGCTATAATCTCGCCGTAATACTCTATGAGGATTATGTGTTATGGCCTACCGTAATTATCTCTTGATCAATTACGATAATTTACTAGAAGCATTCTCTCAAACTACTCTAGCTAATAATTTATGCAACTCAGAATTATCCCACCAAAGTTTTGTTATTTCTAAACCCACTTCTAAATTAAAGTGACGAATCTCTTTAATTACCCAAAAGTGGTATTTTTCAAAAACAATCTAACCTAGTATTCTTTCTCAAGCAACACAAGGCAATTAGACAAGATTAATCAAGGGATCATTCAATTAATCACCATACACAATGTAGTTGAACAATCATAGAATAAACCCGGCTCAATTATATCAAAATAGAGTTAAAACTTCACCCAATAATTGGTTGTATCAACCCAGACTGAATGTTTAGCTACTCATACTAAAACAAGACAAAGAAATAATTTTGTTCATGATTCACAATTAATGGTAAAAAGAAGAAGAAGGAAGAACTCTAAAGATGGCTTGATCTCCTCACTTGTTTTTGCATCCAATTGAGTCTAAAACAAGCTTGAAACAGACTATGGGCGAGTTTTTGGGTTTTTATAGGGTTAGGTTAATATTCCAGCAATTTTGCACTTTAGCCCCTAAACTTCCTGGCAGCAGCATGCCCGACCGCGGTCGCGGTCCCAACCGCGGTCGTTTAACACCTTTCTGTTTTGGCCGCGTTTTGACCGTGCCTAGGTCCGCGGTCGCGAACCCGACTTTCCTTGTTTTCTTCGCCCTTTTCGTGCTCTTTTTCATCCGGGCTATCCTCGATTGACCTTGTATGTACATAGTTGAATCCAAAATGCCCTTTATCCTCCTCCTAACTCGGAGTGGCTCCTGCAAAGCATAAAAATCTCAATTAGAGCATTTTGTTATCTTTCAGCATTTAAAACATCAATAAAGCATGATTAATTTAGAGTATAAATAGCATCTACATAGCATAATATAGGCTACTATCACTGGTCCACATGGACCCACCTGTTAACATGTAAAAGCAATGCCCTCCAGACTATCAAAGCTTTTGTTTCCTTAGTTGAAAACAAATTCAAAACCTCCATCAAGTCCTTAAAATCAGATAATGGACTGGAATTTGTTAATACTGAAGCTACCTTATTTTTTCAATCAAAAGGGATTGTTCACCAAAAGACTTGCCCCTATACTTCACAACCAAATGTAGTGGTGGAAAGGAAGCACAAATACCTTCTTGAAACAATCAAAACCTTATTGTTTCAGAAAGTACTGGGGGGGGGGGGGGATGAAAGTNTTTGAACAGACCAAAATTCTTGTCTTGGCGAATGATTGGGGGGGGGGGGGGGAATGTAGTCTAACAGCCACTTACATTATAAATAGATTACCTACCACCTATATTAAGAACAAGTCTCATTTTGAAGTCTTATACAATAGAAGGCCAGATTACTCTCAATTAAGGAGCTTTGGATGCTTATGTTATAGGGCAAGATCCCTTATCTATTGGATGTGGGAACCTTGTACAAAAATGCTTTCTATGCATTTCTCAACAATACCAAAGATCCATAGAGATAAGTTTGAGCCAAGGACAACACCGCATATTTTATAGGCTATCCTTTTGGCACAAAAGGCTACAAAGTGCTCAATTTAGCTACCAAGAAGATCCACATTTCCAGGGATGTAGTGTTTCATGAGTCTATTTTCCCCTTCACTATTAGTTCTGAATCTTGCTTTTTTCCTTTCAGCTTTTCATCCACTTTCTACTAGTCCCATGATTGATACTAATAAAGTGTCATACTCATAAGGTACTCTGAGTGATCAAAGGAATGTAGGTAATACACCAAATATTGTGTCACCTTCCTCTGCCAGTTCTTTTTTTGATCCTCTACAGTTTTCACCTGCACCAACCAATGCAGGCTCGCCACCATCGCAGAATGAAAATTTCTCACACACCACTGATTCACCTCCAACACATTACACGCCTGATCCAACTCCAAATTTAAGAAAGTCACTAAGAGAACACAAAACACATGTATACTTGAATAATTACACATAGTCTGTGACGCGACCAACATCTCACGAACATACAAACAGACATAACCATACTGATTTCTCTATGAATGCCTTGTTCTCTAAACATCATTATATTCCTGCTAATATATTGGTTCATGATAGTCAATCTTTGAAGTAGCATATGCAATGATAGTGAACCATCTTAATTTGAGGAAGCTGCTATCAACCCTTCTTGGCAAGCAGCTATCGTTCAGGAATTTGAAGCCCTTTACGCCAAAAATACATGGGACCTGGTACCTCTGCCTCCTGGAAAGAAGGCAATTGGATGTAGGTGAAGCACAAAGCGGATGAAACCATTGAAAGGTACAAGGCTAGGTTAGTCGTGAAAGGCTACACACAACAAGTAGGAGTGGACTACACATTAACATTTTCCCCGGTGGTGAAGATGACTACGGTTAGGAAACTTAATGCAGTTGCAGTAAAGAGTGGTTTCCAATTGGATGTAAACAATGCATTCCTTTATGGTGACTTGCATGAAGAGGTGTACATGGAAGTCCCACCAGGACTTTTGGTGGATAGCCATGGTTTGGTCTATAAATTGAATAAATCTCTGTATGGTTTGAAACAGGCAAGCAGAAAATGGTATGAAAATTAACTGAGGCAATGTGTTCAAGGGGATATGAATATTTTATGAATGACTACTCACTATTTTCCAAGAGGAATGAGGACTCCGTTGTATATGTAGTAGTTTATGTTGATGATATTCTACTTACAAGGACAGACCAATTAGAAATGGACAGGCTGAAAAATTTCCTACACAATAAATTCAAGATCAAGGGTCTGGGAAAGTTACACTATTTCTTAGGCTTGGAGGTTTTGTGCAAGGCAGATGGTTTTATTATCTCACAAAGGACGTTTGTTCTTGACTTACTAAAGGAGTATGACTTCCTGGAGTACATTACTCTTACTTCACCCCTTGATCCCAATATAAAACTAAGAGCAAAAAAAGGGGTGCCTTTAACCGACCCTACTTACTACAGAAAGCTAGTTGAAAAGCTGAACTTCCTCACAAACACAAGATTAGACATTGCTTTTAGTGTGCAACACCTCATCCAGTTTATGCAGGAAACCTTAGGGCACCCCATGTGAAGGTTGCTTTCCATATATTGAGATACCTCAAAGGTGATCCTACTCCGGGAGTGTTTATGTCTAATGATACAGACTGGTCCATCAAAGCCTATTGTGATTCTGACTGGGCAGCTTGCCCAAACTCGAGAAAATCTGTTAGCGGCTATATTGCAAGAGACATGTTCATTGTCTTCAGCAGAAGCTGAGTACAAATCCTTGAGAAAAGTGGTTGGGGAGTTAGTTTGATTGAAAAGCTTACTTGATGAACTGTCAGTTTCCTCTCATGCTCCTATTAGAGTGTTTTCTGATAGTGAGTCAGCTTTACACATAGCAAGGAACCCATTGTTTCATGAACGCACTAAATATATTGAAATGGAATGCCACTTTGTTCGAAAGAAACTACAGGAAGGTCTGGTTTTCTTGCATTACATTGCCACCAATGACTAGCTTGCAAACATCCTTACCAAGGCACCCACATGCATCAAACACTCTACTGTTTTGAGCAAGTTGGTTGTGCTTTCCCCACCTCAAACATGAGGGGGGATATTGAGATTGTATTTATTCTTCTGTATACATTTTGTATGTTAGTTAAAAGGTAGAATTAGTTAGTTAGTTAGTTCGGATACAACTGACAGCAGTTAGTTGTCAAGGTGTACAGCTGTCATTTGCATGTATATATGTTACTGTACATATCCAATACAATTGAGCTTCATTCTTCATCAAAGTATCCCTCTTTTGCTTTCGTCTTCTTCCTCTCTCTTTCGCAGGAACTCTTTAGGAGCTTCCAAATTCAGCCATTGGAGCTCAGATTGAGCTCCGCTAAGCTAGTCTCAATCACAAACTTGTCAGAACCAACGTTTGGTCTACAAGGTCAATTCTCTTTCTCATAGAGATCGAATTACCATAATTCATATTCAAATCGAGCATTATGATATTAGGTTTTAGTCAAATACGGAGCCAAGATTTGACGTTTATGGGTTTTGAATTTGTCACGAAACTTATAACTTGTCTTAGTTACTGAGTTCGCGATTAAATATTTATACATATTTAATAAATTTTCTAATACAAATATAATATTTAATCAAAAGTGATTGGATTCGACGGAACATACACAAAATAGGCTAACTCCACCTCTGATTTTGATCCATATTAATTTTCCCTCTTGTATGCAGCCAGTAGCGTTAGTACTTTATCGATACGAAGTGAAACATGAAAATCTTTGCTCCTGATTTTGTCATCCCAATAATTTGCATTAAAATGATACTAAGATTTTTGTATCTAGCACTTAGAGATTCTTTGTGGTGGTCCTTTGCCTTTGCAACAGCTCAACTTATTGCAATGCCTTGAAAGGCCATGTGATAGCAATACTTTGTTTATTGGCTTCAATAATTTGTTTAGTATTAAATTTCGGCAGTATATTGTATCGGAAATGAGCTTGACTCCTAATTATTGGTTTAATCTTATTAAACATGAGTAACTCTCCTAATTGATAATATATATGTTGTGGCATTAACTTTTATGTCGATCGAGTTTGATTAAATTAAATTGCATGTACCAAGAAATTTGTGGACACATCATTATAACGAAATTATAAGAGCGTTTAATTTAAAATTTGTCCTGATCAGTGGCGAATCCACCTTTGGATATGTGGGTGCTGAAGCACCCATTGACTTTGGCTATATTATAAAATTTATTCATAAATAATATCTAAAAACTTCACTAATTGACCATGAGGCATGAGCACCCACTATGACCATGTTTGGCCATCTAGAATTTAAGCTAAAATCAGTGAAGCATCCACAACCTATAAATCCTGGATCCGTCACTGGTCCTGATTCCTGAATATAATGTGGTTGATTTCAATTCCTTGCATATTTATATGTTACTGAAGTACATACATACGTATATAGTGATTAAACGTTAATTTTCTTGACCTTTTAACGAGTTTAGATAACCTATTGTTTAAAAGATGTAAAAAGGCATTGTCCCATGACCTAGGGCATTTGAGTACAATTTCCAAAGAATATCGCAATGTTTGCATCATAAAAACTTTAATATTATCTAATTTGCCTCAATTAATATTTACAATATATATATATATATATATATATATATATCTGGAAAAGAAAATCTCATATATTACAAAACAATAACGTTACTCATCCATCCCATTTATTTGCAGTTCTGTTCATGCAGATTGAATTGGACCAATTTTTTAGAGAAAATTTGGACTATATTAATTAAGTTTTTCAAAATAATAAATTAAATACCATGCTATGCGGAAAATGATTTAAGTTATAACTTATAAGTAACTGTTTCCTTGTTTTAAGATGAAGAATAAGTACATTTTTATATGTTAGTCAAAATTCACTTAGTTTCCAAATATTTTGTAACAGAGGAAGTAAAGAGTTTGTATAAATTAGGGGTGTAGAAAGAAAAGCGATAAATCGCACCAAATCGGTAATTTGAGTCAAATAGAAAAAAAAACCTGATTATAATTTAGTTTCATTTGGTTTGGTCTTGGGAAAAAAATCCGACCATAATTGGTTTGGTTTAGTTTTAACTAAAAAAAAGTCAAACCGAAACCAAATACATTTATACAAATTTAAAAAATATTTTATACATATAAATATTTATTGTAGTGTAATTTATAAATATTTCTTAAACTTTCACAGTTTTATCTTTTAACGTATTATTTCAATTTTGAGCATTCTTGAATGATAAATAAATTATAGCCAATAAATGTAGTAACTCAAACAAAGTTCAAATCAATACTAATGCTAACAAAAGAAATTCAATTCAATACTAGCAATGATGATAGTGTTGGATATCTATTTTTTAATTTTACATTGGTTTATAATGAAAATGTGTAACTTAGTTTATCTTTTTCTTTAGTGCTTAGCTGTTATGTAATTAATAGAGTATTACTTATTAGCTACACTTATTTGCATGGCGTATTTTTAGATTATGTTAATTTTCGGTTGGACTTATTAATTAGCAATATTTGCTTTATGCAGTTTTATTGTCCTTGTTATTGAATATTTTAGTATAATGATATGACTTATCTCATATTATTGTGTTATTTCTTGAAAAATACATTATATAATTGTATTTTACTAGGAATAAAGAAATATTTAGAGCACAAGTTACATATCTTGTGCTATGAAGACTTTATTGGAGAAAAATCCGAAAACCCGAAAGAAACCCAAAATACCCGAGAAAACCCGAGTTTGAATAAACTCACTTTGTTGGTTTGTTTGGTATATAGATTTAAAAACCCAATATCATTGGTTTGACTTGGTAATTGAAAAATTCGAACCAACCCGATCTATGTACACCCCTAGTATTGATAGTGAATAAAAAAACTAATACGATATATTATCTAGGCTGTTGATTTGCAGCAATAGCCAATAAGTATTACACATCATAAGTCCAGCTGACATACATTAGCAAATTAAGTAAACTATAAATAAAACCTATGGCTACTAAACTAATACTACTGATGAGTTGACGTAAAAATAAATAGATTATTTACTGTACTTTACGTGTCTTATTAATGCAAGACAAGATACCACATGATCCTGGTTTCTCCATATTTTTCAAGCAAGATCCGATGTTAATTTTAACAGATACGAATATTTGATTTAAAATATTGAACTTATGATAGTGGCATTAATTTTTAAGTGTTTCTACTTATAATTTAGATCTTGTTCAAAATACAGGTACTTCATTCGACTGGGCAAATTTGGTTTGAAGTTGGTATAATCACAAAGAAATGACCACTTCTTTCAGTGCGGGCTAGCTATTTTTTAGCAAATGTAATTGAAAAATAGTCGATATCAAAAAGTTTCAAATTTCATAGGTGAAACTCCATGATAATGTTCTAAAATTTCACTACCCCACCCATACTCCCACCCCACCCATCCAACCATTTCCCTACCCCCATCCTCACCCACCCCAAACCCGCCTCACCCCTAACCATGCCAACCCCGCCCACCTCCACCCTATCCCTCGACCCTCCACCCAAGAGTACTTTCTTTTCATGTTGTAGATAGAGTATTTTCGTTTTCATTTCGACCAAATAAGCATCTCTTTTTCATGATGTAGAAAAAGTATTTTCTTTTATTTCAATAAAAGGAGTACTTTCTTTTCATGATATAAAAAAGTATTTTCTTTCATTTTAACAAAATGAGTACTTTCTTTTCATGATGTAAAAAGAGATTTTTTTTTAGTTATGGAGCTCAAATTTCAACGTTGTTTTTGTGTGAAAAAGTAAAACATCACATTAGTTCCTTTTGGTTTGTGTGAAATTTTAAAAAAATAATTAAATTCTTGAACAAAATAGAGTCCTAAAATATTGATATTATTTTTTTGGGGGAGGGGGGAGGGCGGGGCGGAGAGCACAGGAAATATGGGGATTTGGGGGAAGAGGATTGAGGAGAGTAGCATCTCTAACCAAATACGAGTACAAAAAGTTTCCGTAAAAAGTTTTTCATTCACCAATCAAACAAGGGGAAATAAGTGATTTGGGGTATAATTCTTCTTTGCTTCACTGGTCCTTATTTCCATGTTTTTTTCTTCTTTTTTTTCTCCTTAAACCAAATGGGAAAGGGTTCAAAAGGAGATGACGCTTGGGTAGCTAAGACATAACAAGGCTAGAGGCAGAGTCCCGCTGTAAGAGCATATTTCAGTAAAAGGTTTTCACTCACCAATCAAATAAAGAAAAATAAGTGATAAATCTCATACCAAACACACCATAAATCACTTATTTTTTAGGAAAATATGTTTCAGTAAAATATTTTTCTTCATACCAAACACACCATAAATCTCTAGTTTTCTTGTACAATTTGAGGGTATTACAAGCGTTCAACACTATGCTTGTTGATATGGCATACACAATATATCTGATTTCTTTTGGTCCTAATGTCTCCGTTTCTTCTTTTTTTTCTCCTTAAAGCAAATGGGAAAGTTCAAAAGGAGACGACGCTTGGGCAACCAAGACACAATAAGTCTAGAGGCAGAGTTTTGCTCGAAGAGCATATTACATGTAAAGGTTCAAATATACCTTATGGAGTTTGAACTAGTAAAGGTATAAACGCCAGGTATCGTTCCTGGAGTTTGAACTCATCAAATCTTTGAAATCCAATACTGATCACTAGAGTTATTTTATGTGTTAGTCTGGAGTTGTTCAGTGTATTAGTTAGGGGTACAGGAAATATAGGGATTTGGGGGAAGGGGAATGAGGAGAGTAGCATAAAAAAATATTTTTCTAAAAAATATTTTTCACTCTCTAACCAAATACGAGAAAATATTTTTCGGTAAAGTTTTTCACTCACCAACCAAACTGTAACGACACGGCCGTGCGTTTTGAGAAATTAAGCTCCGCTCGGCGGCATAAAATCTTCAACAGATTCGTGTGGTGATTTTAGACTTAGGCATGCGTCCAAATTTGGATTTGGAGGTCTGTAGGGTGGTTTGAAGCATTTCGGCAAAAGTTAAAGTTTTGAAAGTTGAGAAATTTGATTAATAGTTAAATTTTGTGATATCGGGGTCAGAAGGCGATTCCGAGAGTTGAAACAACTCCGTTATGTCATTTGGGACTTTTTTGCAAAATTTGATGTCATTCCGGGTTGGGATGAGAGGTTTCAGCACGAGTTTTAGAAGTTAGAAGATAGAAGAATTGAAAGTTCATAAGTTCGATTCATGGTGCGATTTGTAGTTTCGTCGTTATTTGATGTGATTAGAGGCCTCGAGCGCGTCCGTGTTAGGTTATGGAACTTGTTGGTATGCTTGAACGAGGTCCCGGGCGTGATTTGGTCGAGTTTCAGATGTTTTTCATGGTTTTGAACAGGTCTGATTCTGGTATCTCTCACCTGCGACATCTTGGAGTGCAAGTGCGGCTCCGCTTGTGCGTGAGTCCGATCACTTATGCGATCAAAATGGTCTGGGATATCGCTCTCTTCTGCGGAGGTCGGCACACAGGTGCGAAGGCCGATTTTGCTGTCCGGCGGTCGCACCTACGAAGAAGCTCGCTTATGCATTTCCTCCTTTCGCTTATGCGGTGCCGCTGGTGCGGATATAAATCCGCAGATGCGGTTCTAGGCCTGGCTAGCTGAGTTCGTAGATGCGATCTCTTTCTTGCAAATGCGTGTGTGCAGGTGCGCCTCCTTGTCCGCACATGTAGAAATCCTGGCATAATCATTTAAGTCGAGGGTTTGGCCATTTTCTTCATATTTTGAGTTTTAGACTTCGGTTTTGGGAGCTTCTTTGTGGGGTTTTGAAGCAAAATGATTGGGTAAGTGTTCTTCACCTAGACTTTATTATATTCCATGATTTTATACTCATTTTTATCATTTTATTATATTTTTAGTTGAGGAAAATGGTGGTTTTTTGACGAAAGTTTTCAAAATGAAAAATCATGATTTGAGCGATTTTCAAAGCTGGAAAAGATGCTAGAAGATTGACGAGGCGCTGGAGTGAAGTAATTCCAGGGCGGGAATGGCGAACGAAGTTGGACTACTATGCGCATTCTATCAGCTTGGAATAGGTATAAGAGAAAAGAGCTATCAATTAAGTCAAAGCATAAGTTCTAGCCTTTTCTCTCTTGCATCTTTTTATCCTTATACAATGCAACCTTTTTTGAAAGTATTCGATAGCAAATCTTTTAGAGTTAGCAGCCTACATCCTCTTGTTAGAGGCTTTCTTTGCGCAGGATCCCCTTTCTTCTCAGAAGAGTTAGGGAAGGCAAAGGAAGAAAGCCGGGCAGGTGCTTAAGAAAGCGCCAATTGACTTCCCATAGGCATAAGATTCCTATCCAGTTGGGGTCCCTTAGAGCTGAAATGGTATCAGAATTTGATAATTTTAGTATGGCTAAACTCGTACTAGAATGGGTGTTTGAGTTTTGTAAAATTTGTCGGGTTCCGAGGTGCGGACCCGGGGGTCGACTTTTGGGATCGATTTTTAGATTTTGATAAAAGATTGAGTATTTATGATCTGGAATAGTTTCTTATGAGTTTTATTTGTGCTTTGAAGTTATTTTGGTTAGATTTGAGTCGTCTGGAGGTCATTGCACCCGAGAAGTTTATTTTAGAGTTTAAGTTTGTCTTCTTTGAGGTAAGTATCTTGCCCAACCTTGTGTGGGGGAACTACCCCTTAAGATTTGAGTCTTCTATGTTGATTGTAGACCGTGTACGCGAGGTGATGAGTACGTGCTCGAATTTATTTGTGGAAATTGGCCTTTTAGAATTCCTAAGTCCTTGTAATCATTGAATAAGCAGTTGTTCTTGTTATGACTACGTTCCTTAATTACCAGTTTCACCTTTACCTGCTTAATTAGAATCAATTGCCTCATGATCCACTCTTATTGTTACTGGATTCATATGTTCCTTAATTGAATCTGTTATCTCTTCCATTGCCATGTTATCTTTTTCCTAACTGCTTATCCTTATTTGACTTTGCAGTTACCCCTTTTGTAAATGTTCTACCTTAATTGAGGTTATGGTGATCATCTCGCTGCCTACCTTTATTTGAATTGGCTATATCTCTTCGTCATTATCCAAACTTAAAAGAAGCTTAGACATCCTATGCCTTAGTGGACTCACCCTTATTTAGAATTATTTGACTTGTGTTAGTTTTCTTGTTGTTGGACCGTACACTGTGAGGCTATTGTTACATATTATTTTCTTCCATATTGAGTTGTTCTTATTATGCCTAGTATTCTTTATTATTGTTATTACTTGTGAACTAGTTCTACTGTTCCTTGTGATCGAAGGGTTTTGAGTTGATTTACTTACCATACTTTGTATTATTGTCATTGTTTTTGGTGTACTTGTTGTAGAGATGCACGAGGTTTCTGCTGTGAGATTGTTGTTATTGTGTTGTACGAGGTTTCTGTCGTGCGGTTGTTACTATTGATATTTGCACATGCGGGGTGACAAGGCAGGATATATATATATATATATATAT